>JABASH010005762.1:0-11561 GCA_019776445.1 Tomocerus maximus | reverse complement strand
TTTAATTTTTTAAATAATATAATTTTGATTTTTGCTACAGCCGTTTTAAAGTACAATATAGTACTAAACAGTACAGTACAAAGCTCATAAAAGATTGTCAGTGGATACTGTCCGTTCAGCAGATTGAAAATTAGCGGTTTTTTATGCTTTTGTACTACATTTAAGTTGCATTTGCAATTCCGCGTTGCATCGGCGAATCGGCCGATGCATCGGCTTCGGCCAATTGTAAAATGCCGATGCATAGGAATCGGCGCATCGGCCAAATTCCCGCATCGGGGCATCCCTACAATTTGGAGAATTTCGTGATGCTTCGATGGTCCCGGTGGTAGGTAGTTAATGGTATTTTTGACGTTTAATGTCACCACAACTTATAAGAATGGGAAAAAATAAAGTTCAATTGGGTATTTATATTTCACCATTCTCAATCTTACCAAAAATCGGAATTTTTCCTTCTGTAGAGGTAAAAATTATGGCCAAAAGTGTTATTTTTCATACACTGGATAAGTAATAGCTTAGCTGGTGGGTACGTTCGTGTAGTGCAGAGAAAGTTAAGTTTTGACAGTTGATTTTGGATCTTTTCCTTGTCTCGTGTGGTGTACTAATGTATCGAGAGTATAGTGACTACGTGTTCGGTTTTCCCTTTGTTTCCACTGGCGGGCTAAGAAAAGCAAACTGAAAGGAGCCGACAGGAATGAGAAGGATAGAAAAGATCTCCGAGAAAACTTCTTTTGAGTTACAAATGATTCCTTCTTTTGTAGATACCTACCTCTGTTCTCCGTTTTCACAAACCCGGGACGAAAAGCATTGTGCAGCTTCGATTTATAGTGTGTGGAACATTATTACGTGTGTGGTGGTGCGTTATACCACTTAGCGGGGTATCACTGCTATCACCCACCCACGCTGCAGTCTCTGTCTGGCTAATGGTCTTAGCAATGGAAAGTTCATGTCTTACATTAGTTAGGATATTAGTCGGCGGGTTGGCGTAATAGCATTTTTTCTTCTTAGAAATCTGTATTCATTAATCTCTTGATGCATCGTGATTTGTTTGGTCATTTTCGTGGTGTAACTTTTTAAACCAATTTTTATTAACTAGAGTGCACGTAATTTTTGTATTTCAGAGGTTCGTAGTCACGGTGTGGCCTTCTATGGGTTTTCAAAAGATGACCAGACTCGTGAACAACAAATTCATGAGCTAAAGAAAATGAGCAAAGCGACAGAGGCGACCAGGGAGAAAGTTCTGAAAGAAAGAGGACACCGGAAATTGTTGTTGAAGGAGCGATTGAAAAAAGTGCGGGAGAGGAAGAGAGCCAGATTGGGTCTTCCCCCACAGGAAAATGAAGAGTCAGAAGAAGAAGCAGATGATGAGCCGGAAAAAGTGGATTTAGATCAAAATGTAACCGAAGACAAAGATAAAATGGAGCCTGAAATGCGCGCTTGGGATTTTGGAAAGCCAGGAGTCTACGGACCCCGCCCGACTAATATGGACGAATTGGATGAAAAATGGATGAAAGATCGAAGAGCAGAAAGGGATTCCCAGTTCGCTCCCCCATCACAGTACAAACGAATAATAACTAAATCAAATCCCAACAAACCACATACCCCTGCCCCCACCACATCGTCATCCAGTCGCACGACTTTCCCTAACAATTATGGAAATTTTGTTAGATCTACTGAAAGAATTTACCAACCTGAAAAAATGAGTCTTCCGCAGAAACCTATAAGGATACAAGATGAAATGCCCGCTCCTGCCCCCGAATCAAGTGAGGACTGGAAACGAGAATGTGGAAC
This sequence comes from Tomocerus maximus, assembly GCA_019776445.1. NCBI lineage: Eukaryota > Metazoa > Arthropoda > Collembola > Entomobryomorpha > Tomoceridae > Tomocerus > Tomocerus maximus. Next base: position 9,773 of record JABASH010005762.1, on the reverse strand, counting down.
TGAAATCCCACCACCACCTACTTTTGAATATTATCGAGGCGAAGTCCCAAGTAGCTTTGGAAAATCGAGGAAACTCCCCCCAGAAAATAAAGACGCGGTCGAAGATGCCGTTTCTGCGGGACTAAAGACTCTAAGGGAAATGGCCGAGAAAAAGAAATATCCCAGCCATCAATAATTGCAGTGATGTTTCTTAATTACCTATATTTGTTGATTATTTGCATTTTTTCAATTGAAGAATTTAAAATAAAGCAAGAAAATATATTGAATAATTTTTAAACGAGTGACGATAACCAAAGATTTGTCGGGAAGAATTTTCGGAGCATGAAACTTTAGAATATTAAATCCATAAATTAAGAAATAAAAATAGAATCTTCACAAATACATTCTCTAGGTGAGTGCTTCTTAATTTTGCTTAGAGAAATGGCGCACAGCCGCTCTATTTCTCTATGCCCCCTCCACCAACATATGAAGAATCCGAACTCTAAGGTAGCCCGTAGTCTTCAAAGAGCAGGCAGAGTCGTAAAGAATCCAGAATTAAAAGCACAATTATAATTTGTGAGATCGTTAATGAATGGTCTATATCAAAAGCGTATTTCCTTTGATGAATTAATATTGATAGCAATGCATCTATCTTCAAAGAATTTTTTGTGTTGACTAATCTTATTTTATTATCGTGCTGATAATCACTCTGCAATGCCGTTTCTTTTCTCTTGATGTAACAATATTTTCTCACTTTCTGAGTGACAATAGGATATTTCCTAGAAAATGTGGGGCGAAATAAGCTTTTAGTACGTAATAGCTGATTTTTTATTTTTGTCTCATTTTACATGAAGTTTCCGTGTGCATGTTTTCTTCGTCTTTACATTTCAATATCCAGTATGCAGTAAATTACTTTTTTATACGCGGAACTGCCTTTGGCGTTCTTTGACAATATCTCAGTTTGCTTTCCTATTTTGTTTATTTCTATAGCCAGGCTTTTGTGTGTTCGTGCCCAGGGGATCCCTTGTCTCTGTCTGTTGGGTGTTCCCACATTCTAAAAAGTCTTCATTCTACCAAACTTTCAAAGAAAGTTAACCGAGAGACGATAGAGCTAACCATGTGTAGACAGAACTTAATTTGCGTAACGAAAAGACGAAAACTCAAGTCCTTGTGGACTCGAATGAATTGTTAAGGAAAATACATCACTAATTATAGTTTTTTCTACCTCGCATTCACAGTTTTTTAATTATCTATTGAATTAATTTCAAAGTTAGCTGTAGTATGTTTGTAGTCTAAAGTTTAAAATATATAATGCAAAATACAATCGTTCAAAACAAATGTAATAAACAGTTGTAAGAAAGTAGCGGCAATTGGGGTGCCATTTTTGAATCATCAATTAATGTAACTACTCCGAGATCAAAAAATACGTCAAATCAAACCAATTACGAACTTAACCTTCACTTAGACTACTGTTACTGTTATAAATGTCACTTTCCAAAAATTTTGCATTTAAAATTAAATTAATAATTACCTACCTTGGGATTACATGTTCAAGAATAATTTTAACAAATTTTACACCTTAAAATCTGTCAGAAAAGGGGTTTACATGACCATAAAAACTCCTATGGAACCTTCCACGGAATTTCAAATCAAAATTGATGTATAAACATACTAGTAAGTGTATATGTTCCCCAAATGTATAAACTGACCGTAACACATATAATGTATACACAGACAGAGGGGACTCAAAACAAGCTTGAAATAGCTACCGCTACTTAATAATCACAGTTATCTAACACACTTCAATGGGATTTGGATCCAATAATGGAACTTTTCCAAATGTTTATATATTATATCTGAAGCAAGTTTACTTTCTTTTTAGGGAAATTGTGATAATAGGACTATCTCTTCTACTATCGAAATAAATCGATATTCATACTTGGAAATATGTGTCAAGAGAAAAGAAGTTACGTCTGTCAATGTACAATAGTTTTCCCAAAAATGACAGAGATATTTAGTTTTGTGTTACCACTGACACGTGTAAGTACATACGAGAGTTACTAACATCATAATATTAGAATAGTGTTTGTAGTTTGCATGGTATAAGTTTAGACAGGGAATTTAGTGCTAAGATAGTGAAAGCATAACAAAACTGACATGGAATGGACATGTTTTGCTTAGTGCAAGGATTGATGGAGTAATGGAAAATAAAGTGGAAGTATGAAGTGCACATGGACATCGTATAAGCCATGGATATCGTGACTTGACTCTCTTCACTTGACATACACATTACCATTTACCATCCACAGTAAAGCCAATGCTAACTTATCTTTACTAAATGCATAGCTATTTTCCATACAAATAGCATTGCAATTTAAATCACATATCGCTATCAGAACGGCCTAGCCATTTTATATATCAAAAAATATCATTGGTGACCTGAAAATTAATTTTTCAATTTGATTTTAAAGGCGAAAGTTTTGAAAAATGAGATTGAAAAACAGTTGATGTAATATAAAATAGCATTATGAAGGTTTCGCTGTGTATATCAATTTTCAAACCTCAAAATCTGTCAGAAAAGTGGTTTACATGACCATAAAAACTTTTATGGAGCCTTACATGGAGTTTCAAAAGAAAATTGACGCATAAACTTACTAGGACATTATATACTCCCCAATGTATGAATTGATTGCGATGCATAATATTTTAGGTACATAGGTCTTATGTTCAATTAGTTGGCTGTGTATGGCTCTGAGTTGAAGTCACACGGGAATTGAGATGACGTGAGAAGACATCGAGAGAGTGTTGAGCACACATTATTCTAATGCCATTGTGTGTTTTGATATTATGATATTTTAAGTAAGGATAAACAAAGTCTGTAATGCTTAAAGAACTATAGTCTTAAAACAGAGCATACGTAATAAGGATATAATTTGTGTGCGTTGAATGGTTGAAGAAAGAAAATTCAGTGATGTTTTCATGTAAATGGAGGAGTGTAATTGATTTCTATCAAGTCGTCGTCCCAGAAGAGTAGAATTGGAGTATTACATGTGAATCAGAAGTAAAGTAACACTCCTACTCTATTAAAATGGGTTATGCACAAACTCGGATTGCGAATTGCTGCTGAGCGAACCACAAATCGTGTACATGGATGTTAGTGGAATGTCTATTGCCGCAATTATGCATAACTTGTGTGCATGTGAATGTGATGACATTTGAATAGAAAGATATACGTACAATGTCATGTAAACGACTATAATTATTATACAGAACTAGTCCAATATTCATGCTCATGTGTATTCTTCCTGAAATCACTTTGTAGTGTAGAACAGTCGAGGTATTAGCGGTAATAAGAAGCAGCAAGTCTAATACCTAGGTATTCTAATTTTCATGTTTACATTTAAGAACTCGTATTTTTGTAGCCGCTGTGGAATGAAAGCTTAGGTCAGGAAATTGCAAATTAAATATTAAATTAATTATATATAAATCCTTTTTATACTTCTTCAATGTTGCTGATAAGTGGTGGCATGTGGCACGAAACTCTAAAAATGAAAAACTATTGAAATATTTCTCTTAAAGCCTAGGCAGTGTATTTCTTAATTTACTTGCCACCGCCACCGCTAACATAGCTAACATTCTGAATGCGTATAGGTTTCTCATTCTCTGCAGAATCAATGTATGTGTGTGTTTGTTTACATAGGGAATGGGTGAATAGATACTGGTATGGTGGAAAGGTGTAAAACAGGATCGAGCACTCTTTTATAGACTTTCTCTGCGAAATAGTTCTCTGACTTTCACAAAACGCTCAGTTCTCAGCCAAACACTAATTTCAACTGGACACAGAGAGGAAAACTCGCTCTAAAATCCCAGTTGAAAGAAAATTACATCGTGGACTGTATACATTTGTGGCTTTTACTATTCCTCTACGCACTAGCGTCGAGATAACATTATGCTTGGCTACTTTCCACCAATTTTAACTCTATTCTTTCCCTAACCATATTCATCCTTCTACAGGGCGTACATAGAATTTATTTTGTCTCCTCTCATACAGCCAGCACTAGAATATGTCATTGATTCGCGGATTTTTAACCTCATGTCATACATTTTATGAGAATATATCTTTGCAAAAACCGTAAAAATTTTCCATAAATCTGCCAGCTTTTCAATTCCAATCGTCTGTTTTTTTCTGGACACAAATATTTTTAAAAATCCTTGCTACAGTAGGTTTTAGATTTGCATTTAGTTAAAATGTCCATTCCCTCTCCCCAACAATGAAACCCATTGGTCTCTAAGTGCCCTAGTTCTAAAGTTACAGATAATTATTAGCGAACATAATGCGTATGCCAGACGTATTGGTATACCCTGTATATATCGTAGTAAAATTATGTTGATTTGAAGTAGGAGCAGGGACTCGCCTGATGTGGGTCACCTTTGAGTTATCAAAGAATTTCTGAAAAATTGGATATATTTGCGAATACCCTGTATATAAGGTTTCATTTGATTTCCAACTTTCCAAAGTGCCTCTCCTGTATGTATGATGATATGGATTCATCGTGGGCAGTCTGTGACCACAACTGAGCCAAAGCATTTACGCCACGCTCCGTCAACGCAACTTTATGAATTCATTTTGATGTCCTCATTCCGCGTAGCAGTGAATTCACTTTCAGTTTTACGCAACTGGTCGACTCCCTCAATTCTAATGCATTTTAGATCCAACAACGTAGTCTCATATTTCATGTTTCATTCATTAGACACACAATCATTGACTGGAATAATGGCATCTATTTGTAGTTTTAATATGAACATAGACAGAACGCAATTCTAAAACATAAGCAGCACAAATTGATCTACTGTTCGTTTCAAAAAGGAAGTCCTCTGGAAATGTTCAGGTTGCTACTGTTTACTGGAAATTTAACGTTCATTTTGATAGTCAAAATCCAAAAAATCAACAAACTCCCAGAGGACTTCCTTTTTGAAACGAACAATAGGTATCTTCATTAGCAATATTGAAGCATATTTGGAAGTCCAACTAGCAATTGCATATCACACTTTTTGATTGAATTCTGACATATACAATATCATAATCACGATACGCCAGGATACCCAAATATCAAAGTAGCCAGCCGTGGCCATGATGATGAGTAAGAAAAAGTATGTAGTTGATCTGGTACACACAGGTAACTCTTTAGGGATTTGTGGTAGAGATTCTGGGGATGTTATTTTGAAGAAAAAGTTTGGTTTTTTAGAAGTTTTCCTGTTAAGCAACCCCTGCACATCCTTGAAATATATGCCAACATTATTGCACAATGGAACAAGATAGTTTATCAAATAAGAAGACAGATAAGTATCAAGAAAACTTCCCGTTTAAGTTGCAAAAGAAACATTCAATTGTCGTCATCAAGTTCGGAATATATATATTCTGAATGGAAAGACAGATTTGTGGATTCTGCAGTTGCAGTTGGAGGACATCGGAGACAGTGTTCGATGACCAGTATGCTAGCCGGTAAAAATGGTTAAAACGTTTAACTGGTCGGTTAAAATTGTTTGCTACTTAGCCAGTTGCGAAAATTATTGTTGTTAAAATGGTCAAGAATAAAATGCAGGGTAAGGAAACCTCTTTTCCTTGAACCCTTGCCTTGCCTTTACAATTATTATATTTATTTAAATCAGATACAAGATTGGTATACTATTGTCGAATCATTCACAATTCATTTGGGGACTCACATTAGGGGACATAATATAAGAATTTTGTATGATTTTATGGAATTCCAAATCTTATACCTGGAATTTTGGCCGACTTTATGGATAAAATTGAAAAAAGCCGGATAAAATGGAACACTTGTCGGCGAGTGATAGTCGAAGGAAAACGGAATTGAAAGTTGAAATGTATAGATAAGTGAGGACTGAAGTCATGTCAGATCACAAGTTGAATTTCCAGTTTTGACGTCAGCATTTTCTCCAGCCAGCCAGCCAGTAGCTGTGGCCAAGCCGACAACCAACCCAACTAACCATATCATCAGCCGTCAGCAATATACGGTTGAAATTGGGGCAAAGAACAAATAGCCAAAAGTAAAATCATCAAATGAACCAACTGGCATGGCCTGGACATGGAAAACGAACTGCTTCAACTTCCAAATAAAACTCCTTTCTTCTTTTCGTGAGTCAGTGCAATGCAATAATATAAGTTCCTCCGACCCGATCTATACATCTTACGTTTGTAATAAATCTAATCAGTAGTTCTATGCCAAATACATCGTTACCTACATGCAAATACCTACTATTATGTTCTTCCAAATCTCAAATCCCGTCTCAATGCTATTACTAGGTACAAGTACAACTACTCTGCGATCCTGAAGTACATGCATTCCAATGTTTATTGCTCTATTTTCAGATTTTTTATTATCCTGGATAATTGAACTGTAGTATCATGATTGCCTTATGTATACATTCACCCAAAAAGTAAAGTAATCATCTGTCTGTCGAAATTGATATTATTTTTGTTTGTTTTCGTGCCTACAATTTTTCATGAGCCTTTTCATGAGAGCGTGAGGACTAATTTGACATTTACAGACATTGTAGATATTATTCACCAAACACTGCATATAAGCAACCAACAAACATTCTACGAAACTACCTAACAAATCTCAGTCAACATCTGTCAAAAACCTTCCCGGTGGCATTTCAGGTGAGTCCGAAATCTGCGTTTCAAATGTCCATTTGACGACCTTTTCTCTCTCTCACTCTCTCTCTTCCCCTTTTTGACTTTAAAATTGACTACCAAATTAATTAAGTTATTTAAATGAAGATCCTTAGCATTATTCTTATTCTTAGATTCACCAAAATTATTTATCAGTGATACATCAGTCATCAAGATAATCAAGACAAGGTAAGCGATAAAGTTAGACATGACAAATAACTTATATAGCTATAATTATATCGTTACATTTTAATTTTTACGGTCCCATATAGCTTATTGTGATGTTAGTAATTCGAATATTTTAGTAATCAATAATTTTAAATGATTCTTTGATATACAAATTATTGACCAGGTTATTGAATTCGTCATTTACGGTTTCCCTAAATTGATTCACAGTAACAGTCATAATAGTTAAAGTATGATGTATGCTATATACTCTTATTTGGTATACAGAAAATACAGATAGTTGCAGATCTTTACGAAGTTGTGTTTGCAAGATTTTATGATATTTTATTCTTTAATCATTTTAATTCTCATTAAAATTAAGCCAAACGTTCAAAAGTTATTTAAGGTCCAACTGTAGTGGTTGCATTTGCATGTGTTTTCCCACTCCGTCTTGGCACCTATAACTCACCTCATTCAATCTCAATTAGTCTCAAAATTTAGATTAACTATCCTGGAGGGACATTTCACAATTTTGACATGTGAAGGTTACATTACAGTGGCCATTTTCCAAAAAAAATATTTTTTTGGCGGGATTCATTTAGGAATTTTAACAATTTTAGGAAAAAATAACTAAAAGCTATTTTGGAAAAAACGGAGCCTTGTGACCCTCTAGGACCCTGACAGAATGTCTCGTAAAAAATGAATTTTCCAAAGCGGGTTGTTCTTGAGTTCCTTGAGCCTTCCTAAAAAAATAAAATTTGAATTTTGTTGTACTCAACTCAATGTAAATTGATCGAGTTCATGGTAAGTTCCGCTAGATACCTCGACGGAGGGGTGTTGGACCTTAATAACTAACCACTCTCTACTGTATTTACTTTTATGTATTCAATACCGACCACCCACCCTGTACGCTGTACCCACTATCCTCTCCAAACTATTGAAATGAATTTAAAAAATTGGTCACTCAATTAAAATATTCTGTTATGAAATGAATTGAATGTGATCATCATTTATCTTTGCACCTTTTAAAGACACAATTCAATGGTCATGAATAAGTAAAATCAAGCGTTAATTGGGACGAACTCCTTTGAAATAGCATTTATAGTGCTCAATTTAGTCAGGTTTGATTTAACGACGGATCGACTGTATCATATCACAGAATGGCAAGTGTGATATAGAAAACCAACAAAAACGACCCACGATGTGAGAGATGTCAACTGGGGTCTTCCACTTCCGCTAGTTTTACTTGTGGTAGTTACAGGTACGGTGCTTGGCACTTCTCCAAAGTTACACAATGCCATGTGGCAATGGTATTCGATTATCTTTGTTCCATTTTTATTTTCTTCTTTCCACCCTGCGACTTCGTCTACTCCACACAATCTACCAAAAGCTTGATCGGTCGGGTCATCACCTTCGACCCTCATTTTCAAGCACGTTAAAATTCCCGTTCCCCTATCAGGGCTGTAAGCACGAACACGAGCAGCGATAACAGATTTAGCACCAACTTGTGGTTCTTTATATACTTTTAAAAGATCTAACATGCCATCAACGCAATCTTGTATTGTTGAATTCGCATCGCAATCAGTCATGTCAGTGCCATTACAGAAGTGACAGTTGAGTCCTATTTATATCAAATCATTCCACTATTTTAAATGACTCACACTTTTAGATGTCATCCTTAAAATGAAAAATAACAAATCTCTGCTTTACCAAAACAAAGAGTTGGAAGAACTGTGAGCAGGAACACCAGCAACAACAGCAGCTGCATTTTGATGCATGCAGGACTTTTAAGAAATATTGTCTAAGATAGTCCAGAATATAGTAAAAATTTTACTATATACTTCTCTTCCAGTTTAGATTAGAGTCTGAAAAATACGAGAAACTTGAGCAATTTTCTTCAGCAATACATATAACTAACTGTTAGTTATAAGATAATAAAATATTATTTTATTATCTTTGTTGTAAGCTACGGTTGCGTAGCAAGCACAGTAGTCCGATGATAACAACTACTCACCCCCCGCTCCGGGGAAATGGGGAATAGTAGATTTTTAACAACGTGTATGTACTGTTGAGACCAAGATTCTATGAGAATTCAGTCGGGAACCTGTAATCCTGCCTATTTCAGATTGGTTGAGTCCATATTTTTCCCAAGGTAAGATAGTAGTGCTGAATGTTCGTAAGGACAATATAAAATTACGTGTGCATAAACCTGTGAGCTGTGACACAGAACGGAAGTAGGACACCGCACCAACCGCAACTCGTTCCGTGTGCGGTGCTAGGAGTTGACGCATGCGCGGGAGCTTGTGCGGTGTCGAGTGCGGTGGCAAGATTTGCGGTTAATGCGATGGCTGATGCGGTGGCTGGTGGAGTGGCAGGAGTTGACCCATGCGCGGGAGCTTGTGCGGTGTCGAGTGCGGTGGCAGGAGTTACGGTGGCTCGTGCGGTGGCTGGTGCGGTGACCGGTGAGGTGGTTGGAGCGGAGGCAGGAGTTAACGCGTGAGCGGGAGCTGGTGCGGTGGTTGGTGGAGTGGCATAAGTTGACGCATGCGCGGGAGCTTGTGCAGGAGTTGTGGTTGGTGCAATGTCCTACTTCCGTTCTGTCACAGGTTTATGCACACGTAATATTATATTGTCATTACGAACATTCAGCACTACTATCTTACCTTGGGAAAAATATGCAGACCCAATCGACTTGCCTTGTAAAATCATATGAAATTTTGTCAGGACGATGACCAATGAAATTGCACAATTCAAATAAAATCAAAAATTGGCAGGATTACAGATTCCCGACTGAATTTTCATAGAAACTTGGTCTCAACAGTATCTACCATATTAGAGAGTTGCACGGGCACGGGCGGCCCGTACGGGTAGGTGCCCGGCCCGTGCCCGTACGGGCACGGGCGGGCATGGGCGCAAACGACAAATTTTTCAC
>JABASH010005761.1:0-11561 GCA_019776445.1 Tomocerus maximus | reverse complement strand
TATACATTCCTGGTCCCTTTGTCAATAGGAATCCTTGCGGAGAAAATCGAAGCTCTTCTAATGTGTAAAGACCATATCCTTGCGTATATCCCCCTTCAATTTGTCCAATGTCAATTGCTGGGTTCAAACTTTCACCCACATCCATTACAATATCCGTTCGTTTGACCTAATCGACAAAAAATATTTGCAAATAATACTACTTGGCAGATAATGACTAGCTTGATATGTTAGCTAGACAGGTTGAAGATAAGTATTGATTGATGGTATGTAAAATTGTTATTAACCTCATGGTCTCCAGTAAGACAATCAATTTCCACTACTGAACACGCAGCTCCAAAACAAAAGTAATTAAAGGGCACTCCGGTCTTGGTCTTCATGTCGAAACCAATTCCTGGGGTTCTGTATACGATGGAAATTATTTATTGTGGAATATGTAGCAATTGCACAAATCAGTGGAAAATTGACAAAATTCTAATTTAATTGAAGACATTACCTGTAAAACCCTGTTGCAGACAAACAAATCCTGTCAAAATATGCCGTATTGACCCAGTCTTCCCATTTTCCTTTAGGATTACTTTTCATTATCGGTTCCAAACGCTCCATAATCGTTTCACATGCTTGCTGCAATTAAAAATTAAGTAATACAGTCCCGATGCTAATATATCAAAGATGTCATTGGGTATATTTACTAGTTTTTCTAACCAAAACGGCCATTCCATTCAAATCAGAACCAGCACTGGCAGCAGTGGGAGAAGTATTGGGAACTTTGTCAGTGGAAGTTTCCGCAATGTGGATTTTCTCTACGGGTATTTTTAATGCCCGACTGGCGACTTGTATCATTTTTGTATGAAGACCCTGTCCCATTTCAGTTCCACCGTGACTCAACAAAACAGAGCCGTCACGGTACACCATGACAAGAGCTCCAGCTTGATTTAAAAATAGGGCTGTAAAAGCAATTCCGAACTTTGTTGGGATCAAAGCCACACCACGCTTCTTCCAACGATTTTCTTTGTTGAAGGCCTCCACTTCTGCGAGCCTCTTTTCATATTCTGCCTGTGCGTAACACTCATCCCAGCAGCGTTTGATGGTGCAATAGTTTAATTTTTGGTTATAATGGGTCTCGTCTCCTTCTTGATACATGTTCATTGCTCGGAGCTAAATTATCAGAAAAGGTTTGCAAAAGAAACCCCAATAATATGGTTACATAATCTTAAAGATGCTTTTTAATTAATTTAACCTTCACGGGATCCATATTCAATTTATCTGCGATTTGGTCAAAAATGTTTTCACAGAACATCATTCCTTGAGGTCCTCCAAATCCCCTTAATGCAGTGTTAGACGGGAGATTTGTTTTACATGGAATACCAGTGAAATCAACATTTGGAATGTTGTAAGCATTGTCAGCACTAAACATTGCTCTCTCCATGACGGAACATGATAAATCCAAAGAGTTTCCTCCATTTGAGTACATTGTCAACTTCATCGCGATGACCCGTCCGTCTTTCTTGTAGCCCACTTTATATTTGCACAAGAATGGATGACGGAATCCTGTGGTAGCCATATCTTCATCACGATCCAGCATGCACCGAATTGGTCTACCGATCCTTTAAACAAAATAATTGGGTCAACAACTATAGATTCAAAAGATCCTAAAATTTTGGAATTTAAAAGATTACTTCTTTGCAGCCACTGCAGTGGGCAATGCTAATATGCTAGCCCGGGTTTCTTTTCCTCCAAATGCACCGCCCATTCTTTTTGTCCGAACTACAATCCTATTTTGGGGTACGCCCAAAACATGGGCAACTAATAGTTGAATTTCCGAAGGATTTTGCGTTGAACAAAACAGTTCCATTTCTCCGTCTTCTAATTTAGGAAGAGCGATCGTGGCTTGCGTTTCCAAATAAAAATGTTCCTGTCCTCCTAAATGCATCTCACCTTCAATGATTTCATCAGATTCGGAAAATCCCTTTTCAACATCTCCGTTTTTGAGGTTGCGACACCAATCGTGGTAGAAAGATTTGTTTTGAATTGCGTCCTGGATGGTGATTACGAGGGGTTGCAAATCTTCGTATTCAATCTTAACAAGTTTCGAAGCTCTTTGGGCAATCGCTTGGTTATTCCCCACAATAGCTCCAATAACTTGACCTATACAAGTCACCTTCTCCCTAGCGAATACTTCTTCGTCATGAATGATACATCCGGTGTCATTACGTTCTATTGGTACATCCTGTAAACAGCAATCGGAAATTCAAAATGGAAAAATCTCATTTTATCGTCGAATTTATAATGAATCGATAATTACTTTAGCCGAAAAAAAATCGACGACTCCTTCCAGTTCCAGGGCTTCGGTGGCATCAATTGAAATTATTTTTGCATGAGCTTTTGAACTTAGAACGAGTGCTAAGTAAAGTTCATTGTCAAATCGTGGCATATCATCAATGTAAACAGCTTCCCCGGTTGCTTGCTTCATTCCAGAAACATGAACGACGGGTCTTCCAACTAAATCGTAATCAGGCTGACCAGCAGGAACGACTTGAGACAGTTGAAAACTTTTCGGTGTTCCTCTATGATATAATTCAGTAGCACTCTTGTAAGTTGATGGAATTGGTGCTCCGTAACCCAACTTTTGATTAAGTTTCGATGTGACAATCAAATAGTACTTGAAGAAAAAGCTGCAAAAAGAAATTGCATGAAAGATTTAGCACAAAAACCACAAGTAGAACCAACACTCCAAAATTAGACATAAGTACCTTAATGTAAGGGATCTCCTGAACTCTACCATTCCTCCTGGAACCCCAGGGCCTAATGGTAAATCCTCGATAAGAGTTTTAGCTGCTTCTTCAACAATGTGTTCATTCCACTGTCGCCCAATTAGTGATGCTGCTGTAGTCCGTGCCATTACTGTCGTTGGTGCCATTCCTCCATAGGCAAGTCTCAACTTTTTAATAATGTTAGTTCCCGAATCAAATCTTACAAACATTCCTGCATTTACAATGGCTATATCATCATCACGACGTTTGGCTTGTTTGAATCCCCAGAAATATTCGTCCTGTTAGAACCAAATTATGTTTGTCAACTAAATTATCTTCTTGAGCCAGTATTGAGTTATGAATAATTCAGCTTACAATTTCAGTGAAAGGGACCAATACTGAAATCAGGATTTCTTCAGATTTCAATATATTTTTCCGGTAGCCCGTAAAAAAAGTGTCGTCCATTGTAACTATCCGTGTGTCATCTTTTTCAGGACATAAATTGAGACATTTTCGCAAATATTACATTTTCGAAAATATAGTAGAACCATTGAAATAATATTTATGTTTTTAGTACCCTTGCTCCTAAGCTCTAATTGACAGTTGGCAGCCATGAAAATAGGGTTTAAATCAGAAATAGGACTCCCAGTGATGATATTTCCACCAATTGCAGCTGCATTTCGAATCTGCTTTCCAGCAAACCAACGTAACATTTCTACTATGGCTGCGAAAACTCGAGTCTTATATTCAGGAAGAGTTTTTATTTCATCTCTAAGTATATCCTCCATTTCGCTCAATGAAACAGACGCTCCGAACCGAATTCCACCTTCCTCATATCCAATTCTGCAAAGTTCTTCAATTCTTGTCGGCTGGATTATTACCGGGTAATTCATATTTTTAAATTTAACCTCAACACCTGAAAGGACACAAACACAATTTTCGCGAACATGTACTCAAAAATGTTAAATTGCAAGTGTAAAAGTATTTCATTTGTTACCGATTTCAGTATTCCCTACAACCAGCTTAGCATAAGGATAAGAGGCTTTGAGTTCCAGAAGGGATTCTAAACTCACGGGTCTGTACCATGTCAAACGTTCTCCATGGAAAACCGTGTTCTGGTCGTCGTATTTACTTGTAGCCTTAAAAACAAATCACAAATATCAATCCCCGACCTTTTCCTATGTTTTTGATCGCGACTTTGAAAGACGTTACCATTAATTCGGGGGGAAATATCGGCTCTTGGCTAGGGTCGTATGGTTTGAATTCTGAGGATGCGAACAACTCTGTATTGTCTTTTGCTGTTCCGTTTTCCTCAGTTTCCCCATCTTTTGTTCCATTTTGTTGACAACCGCCATTGGATTTCTGTTGACAACATCCTCCATTTTCTCCCAATTTTCCGCAACAGCCATCACTGGTCAGGGTTTTGTATCCCTCAAGTATTGGCCGATATCCAGTACAACGACAGAGATTTCCTTGAAACGCAATTTCTACGTCTTCCATTGATGGCAGAGGCTTATTCCTTAGCAATGCGTACATGGACATAACAATCCCAGGAGTACAAAACCCGCATTGGGATCCGTGGCTTTTGGCAATACGCTCCTAGAATATAGATTTAGGATTGACAGAATTTATATTCGTAGAATCATTCTATTAGAATATGAGCAATTCTTGAGATTGAGACAATAAGGAATTCAAAAACTGACTTGAACAGGGTGCAATCCCTTTTCAATGCTTCCTATCCCTTCCACAGTTGTAATGGCAGCTCCATGAACAGAACAGATTGGAGTAAGGCATGCATTCACAGCTATATTTCTAATGACATGGCAAAATATCACATAAACTTCAAATCTTCTTCACCTGGTACAACATCATAAGTTTTGTTTGGATACATAGTAAAATAATTATAACATTTAGGTAGCTTTATTTACTGGATTTGCTTTTTCTTCCGGTTAAATCTTGAAAGCATAACAGTGCATGCTCCACACCCTCCTTCGCCACATCCCAATTTCGTTCCACTTAAGTTTACTACGAATTAAATCAAATAAAAAGAATAATATTCGATAATAATGACAATATACTACAAGCCTGTATCTATATCTGTACCTACCCTTTGCAGGTACAGATATAGAGTAGAGATAATAATGTCGTATTATATAATTGTCATTCCACCCTGCGGTGTGTCATTTTCAATTTCATCCTCATTTATTATGACGCTCAAGAGTCTTAAGTGAGACTCGGGACAACTGTAACGGAATAATGTGGACAGGCGAAAACAAATGTCATGAATAAATTTACAATAATATTTAAACTGTCTCAGGATTAAGATTTATAATCAACATAAAGAGGCAGTAGTGTAGTATACTAGATGTATTTAATTTGCAGTTGGATTTAGTTAATGCATATCGATTTGCAGTAAATAATCTGAAATGGCTGTCACGTCAGCCGTCGCACATGTAAAACTTTGAAAGCCAAGGCTATGATTTGCAGAAGTGGATACCATAAAGTACCTAACTGTAGATAATAAATACTTTATATAGTACATACTTAATCCTGAGACCATAAAGCTAAGTACCTAACAATATAGATATAATAAATACTTGATAGAATAATTCGAATGTGTACTATAAAGCATAACTTACATTTGTTTCTTAAGTAAGTAAGCAGAGTCCATTCGGGATTGACCTCTTCATCATATACCTGTCGATTACAGATATTAAATAAAATATTATATTGCCAATTCTTTATTAAAGAGAGACATCATTTTAAGTCTAAGCGAAGAAGATATAGATAGTAATAGAGGGCTTGAAATTAACTTGAATACATTGAATAGTACGGCAGACTCATTACTGGATTGTTTTGCAGCATTGTGCAAGTGGTATTATTACTACAGACACTGGACAGTGACGCAGATAGTACATCTGGATTAGATATCTTTATTTTATAGTGTTTATCGATATCTTGACTGGTTGTTTCAATCAATACCAACATTTTAGATGAAAAAAATCATGACTGTAGTATTTGAAGAACGATTCTTTTCCATTATTTCACATAACATTATAACTTCAAATGAATGCAGAGAGTTTCAATTTGCTTAATACTGTAGACTTTCTTAAACTACTCACAAACTCACAACTGATGGAATCATACATAAGAGCAGTTAGTTATGAAAACGTTAAAAAAGATATTACTACTACTCTGGGTTTTTGCCGATAGCTTGACCATTTTTGTATCAATATGAAAATATGGACGTATGAATCAATGAAGCATAATGTAAATGAACTATCCTGGAGGGCCGGTATACCAGGACTGTGATACTTAGAATGCATGCCTGGTAAGAAACGATTTTTTTGGTCAACCGATTTTTGGTTTATCTGTGAAGTGATGTAAAAATTGAGTTTCCGTATTCAATTTATTGTAAATGGGTCGAGTTCATAATTGAGATAGATCATTAACACATCTTATAGATGATCAATTTCAACCTTTTACTTCACAGTACTTCGCACGGTGTTAATATTTTTGAGCTTTGTAAACGGAACTCACAATCACAACTAATACAGTAGTTGTATAATAACTATAATTCTGAGATTTGATGACTCTTTTTCATGTCCATTCCTATTGAATAAGTAGGCTAATCGTCTGTTTTATACACAGCGCAAGGCAGCATGATACTATTTATTACATACCTACTCATTACAATATGAAAACGTGTATTTTGTATTTATTATGTACGTAAATCCGTGTAGTATTTTCATGTAATTACCTATACTTATTAATAGGTATACTTGAAACATTTAATTTTTTAAAGTACTAAGCTGAAAACGAGACGCAATGCAAAGTTTTGCCCTGTCATTAAGGCTTTTCTCCCACAGCAAGCCTTTTTCAATTTATTCTTTCTTACTGCTAGATTTCCTTTCAATTCATATAATAATGAACCAAGTTACTCATTGGATGCTTCATGTTCCTTACCTACTTTATGGCTTACCTAAAGTTGTACGCGTGTGTGTAACACCATATTATGACCTTGTACTGGAATATACAACTACCGCAACGATTTGGTTTATTGTACATTTACATATAACAAAAAACGATGTATACACAATACAAAATAGAACCACACTATCACATAATTCTAGTACATGTCCTCTATCATTTTTCACAGTACACATCAGTACCAACTCGTAATTGACATAATCATTAAGACATTGGTGCTGTCATCGAGTACTTTTCAAAATGTTTGCAAAGATTGTAAAAAGATAATATAACGGTATAAGTTAATTAATAATCAAAAGTTGAAAAACAGTCAGGTAAACTTTATAAGTTTTCTTCAATTTGCATAGATATCTACAAGCAGAATTGCGAACTGATGAGTATTTAGAGAATTTGCTTGTCAAATGGCTACATTTACAAAGTTGTGCAATAGTCACTATATAAACATGTATCAACTTTAACTATTTTACGGTACCAACCTAATATTATATTTGTCCATGATATACTAATATATTTAGACAATCTTTATCAATTCACGATGCTACAAATTGCTTCACTGTTCTTTACCCCAGAACTTATCTTATATAAAAAGTTAACCTCATTACATAATCTTTCTCATACTTATTCAGTTATGTGAATCATCATACTGTATAGATAAACTCCTTTACGAACACACATAAATAGTACCACACACTTTGGACTTCAACTTTACCAAACTGAACATGTCATGCGTATCTTTTTGTATGTTTGTGGTGGGGTTGCGTGTTTCAGGTTTCATCTATGTATGTCCACATTAAATGCTACAGGGCTTGATTTTTTGTACAATACATTGTTTCCTTTTCCATGTACTTATCTATCCCTTTTACACACTCTCTCAAAAGCACATGCTATTTTTGTCATAAAAAACCTAAATATTCGTAAGACATTTGCAAAAATGACTGCATGCTTTTATAAAGTACCGAGTCAACAATTACATGAAAACAAAGGTCTATACCAGGTAATGACTCAAAGAGCACTTCTTTTATTATTGCTATCCAGTACCAGTAATCAGAGCTAGTGGTATAATAATGATATGCACCAACAGCTGACACGAAATTACAAAATGGCATAAATCATTAAGTTTTACTGCCTTCTTACCAGCAATTACAACGAATCGTATAACATACCAATAATGTATGCATGCTGATGTAGATTTAAAAGATGAGGAAGTAGTATTAGCATAGCATAAAATTAAACATTAAACAGATGTTATACCAATATTTAATGTTAATGATACACTTACCTTATGTCCATTAACAAAGAAGACCAAAGGGAACGATTTGGTTGGAATCATTGTGATTTCAGATTTCCCAATATTACAAAATATCTCTCCAGTACAAAAGTATTTATGATTGACTAACGAACGAAGATGCGAAAGACTAAATTTCAAATGCTGCCAAGAACTTACTCTTGACTTGACTGTTTCGTCATCCGTAAGAAAAAGTAGTCAGCCGACTGTCGTTATTTAAAATGTGAGATCGTAGTTCCAGACTTCTACTATGCCTAATCTCTCGTCGTCCTCGCAGCCTTCTCAACAGACAACCCTGCCTTATTTTATAAAGCGAACGAGTCAAATCCTTTACAAACCGCATGTGGATAGGTATACAAGTGGTATCTCCGCATATCCTGATAATAGTTTTATCGTACGTTATACTGCATAACAGTAAACAGATTAAAGTCGATAATTACTATATGCATTGCATTCAATAAAACTTGAAATCTTTAAACATTTATTCCTATGCATATCAACACTCAACAACAACGAGAGCAGAGGAGTGGCATTAATACAAGCACCACATGCAAATCATCATAAACTAGTTTCAGTAATAAATAATTCTGTAATATTTAAAATTGATAGATTCAAGAAAGAGTCAAGAGTGCCTATGCGTGGGGTATCCCAATGTATCATGTCATGTAATAAAACCTTTCTTACATATTTATTTAGGAATCGATCTATCATTCATCAACTATTTCTCTTATTTTGATACACAATAAAATGTATTATGATGATAATATGAGTAAAGGGCGTGCGTGAGATATTGATAAATAGTTTGATTATCTTTAATATTCTGGACAATCTCACAAAAACAAAATACAAAACCATAACGCGGGGATTGTGCCGACAATATAGCATTTCATTTATAAGTACTCATGACCAAGGAGTAGCAAGGTATGATAGATGGTTTACTAACACAGTACAAAGTACAATGAATCTAAACTATTATTTCATAAACATTTTTATTTTATCTATGAAATCATTTGAGACTGTTTTCATTAGATTCTCTTGGTATTGCATCTTTTAATCGTGTACTCTGTAGTCTGTATGTCCAGTGTCATCGAATGACATGAAAAGTAGCAACATCACAGAAACTGTGCAAGTGTGCAGTGCACCAATAATGTACCTGAATGCATATGATAGTTGATTCTATTACTTAAACCTTAAACCAATGGTTATAAAGATAATATCTTGTTTCATAGTTAATAATATATGCAGTTGGGAATAAGTACCTCTTCATTAACCTACTATAATAATATATAATAATATCTTACTAAATATTATTAGCCCACCAGTAGAGGAAACCCACGTCGGATAATTATTTCGCACTACCACTTAGGTCTCTCAACTTAACTTTATCTGACAACCTTGAAGGGCTTATTGGTACGTTTCCTTTGTTAAATACTAACTGAAGAATTCTATAGCAATAAACTATGAAGCAGGCCTGTTATAGTGTCTAGTTCACTGTCATTACTGGCTGGCCGCAGTGTTTGAATATCTGTTTTTAGCAATTCAAGTAATTATATATTATTGTCATGCTAAGCTATTATTATTGTACTTCCGTACATCTATGGGAATCTCTCCTAGCCAATACTACGTGCGACGTGCAGTGTAGCTATCGGGCAGGCTCGACAAATCGGCTTAAGATTTGACTGTTTACTAATAACAAAGATATTGAAAATTAAATTGAATTAACTCAATCCAAGAATTACTTTTGCTGAGTAGAAGACTAAAATAATTAAGGTCTTTGGGGTGGGAAGAATCTACTTTTAGATGTCCTTTAGACGTCCTTTAGGAGTCATTGCCTCCCGAGACTGAGAGTCGGTATCGCACATCGGAACTTAAATGTCAATTTTCCAGTGTAAATGGCTACTTTTCTTGAACAGTAAATCAGGACCAGACCAATAGTGGCAATTTATAGTGAGTTGGTCATGTCTTCGAAAATTAACCTTGAATTTGATGAACCTGTTAGCTGCATAATACCTACTTATATCGTAATCAGTTTCACTGTGAGAATTGTGGTGGATTTATTCCCTTTATTCATATTCTAGTCTTTAAATTAACAAGTTCCGTCTCTGGTACTATTTCATTAAACGACAATGCAGGGTCATAATGTACAACAGAAAGCCTTTTCGCAAGCTTATGTCTCTAGATGCAAGCTTATTATTTTCCACGATTCGAAGATACAAAAATACAAATATTTTTTTAATTCTGTTTTCTGAAGTTTTCATTCTGTGATGCCCAAGGTCACTATTTCTAGTTTTACTTACTGATCTACATAATCCATATAATTATGTTATCAAAGTTCAGTATCGCCATTGCATTTTATCGTAAGAATTCTCAGATAAGTAGGTCGTCCCAACCTCAATATATAGTTGGGAGCACAAGTTTTTTGTTTCATTTTCACAAAATTGTAATACATTTTCAATTTATAATTTGATTCAGATTGCTGATACGATTTTCCTGAGATAATGAGCGTTTACATCAGAACATCTGAAGATTTTGTTCTACTATCTATAATTGGGACTTTGTGACTGTGTATATGTAGTAGGTACTTATAGTATTACAGTATAAACTATGGGTAAAATGATTTTCCAGTGCTATTGTAGGCGTAGGGAAAAAATATGCATTGTAAGTGTATTAATAATCATGTGCCAACAAATAAAAAGTGTCTCGACAAAAAAATTGTCTCCTAAAGATGGTAAGATTGAAATTGTTATTAAATTTGTCATTGTTTTTTTTATAATAAATAACTTTGCTTGTAGAAGACTTCTACTCGTATTTCATCCGTGAAGCCCCATTGCATCCTGGAGACTACCAAGCTGGGATTTCTATAAGCGATATACCATGGGTGGATATGAATCTACTACAAAAGGCAGCAAAATACTATCGGGATCATTTCCTAGGAATTTCTCTCTCCCATCTCTATTCGTTAATTGAAGTGGTATCTTTAAAATCTACATCATCAGTTTTACTATCAACTGGACATTTTGGAAATGCAACAGTTTCCTCCAGTAGACTCTTACGGACCATCGGGAATGTTCGAGAATGGTGTAGCTCAGGAACCAATATATTTGATCCGTCTTCAAATGCATTTAAATATATTCAATCTATAAGAAACCGACACAAGTCTGCTGCTTTCATTTTTAAGGAGAGCAACATCATTAGCAAATTAAATTCGTACGAAAATATAGGGAAACATAAAGCTTTGGTTAAAGCAATTCGTGCAGATTTGTCTCATGTCGATACAAGTGACGCTCCGATGCATCTACTTCAATGGAATTCCACTACCCCAGTGGGACAGTTTGATTTGGCAGTGGTGCAGTTTTTATTTTATTGCCATTCTACAATGAATCCACGTGCATTTGGGGTACTACGTTCTTCATCGAGCAAAGACAGACTGGCATTTATTCACCTGTGGGCCATTTTAGGTCGATTTCTTGGAATTCAAGACAGATTTAATGTAGCATTGAATTTACCTCCTGATAGACACAGACATTTCTACAATA
>JABASH010005760.1:0-11562 GCA_019776445.1 Tomocerus maximus | reverse complement strand
AAATTATTCAAATAAATTCGAAAGTTACTCTGTTTTATACGCATACTTGCAATGGTTTATTTTATATAAGTTTTTCTCAATAAATGTTTGACGTGCTTAATTATGAGCTTATTATTACTCAGATTTTTATTGGATTGTACAGGATTTGTACAGGATTGTACAGGATTACTCATTGCATCAGTTATTATGTTTTAAAATTTTATAGCAATTAATTGTGAATTTATAGAAAAGGTATTAAGAGAATGTCTTTATTCTCATCTAATTCAATTAAAAATAAATCAAAACTACTAAACTGGGCTTTTACTGAGTAAAGCGTATTTACATTGATCAAAACTGTATCAGGAGTATTTATGGCACACTGCATGCACACTGTGGAGGTGTGGAGCGTTACATTAAAAGCGAATAGAAAAGTAGCTAATATTTTTGTTGCTTAATAGGTTAGTTGTTGTTAGACAACTTTTTCTGGACTTGCATCTTGCATTTATGTTTTATTTTGTAAATACATTGTGATGCATATCAGTCATATCATATGCTTGGCCTCATGAACCATAAAAGTGCAATTTGGCATTGCAACATTTTAGATAGAAAAATCTTCTGCATCACAAACTTGACCTTTCATATCTAGTCAAGGAAAATTATTACGTCTGACTACTGATATAGAATAAATATACTTTTGCAAATAATTCCAGATCTATTATTTTGTTTAACGTCCTCGATAGTCTGGTTTCAATATATTTTTTTCAATTTTTAACTCAGTAGTTTCATCATTCATGATCAGACGTGGAATAGCTAATCGGTGTAATCTAAATCTGCAGAATTTCTACCTGCTCATTTTTGACCTGCTCAAAAGGTTGTATTCCTTTGTCGCAGCCGGACATGGGTTCCCGACCGAAACTGTGCCAACAGGATCATGCAGACATTTTGCATTTTGTTATTCCCCGATCCTATACCTATACGCTGGATGTACTTACCTTGTCTAAACAGTTCAATTACGGTTGTCTATTCCTTGGCATTATGATAGATATTATTTTTATATTATTTTAAATGTATGGTAATATTTTTGCTTTTTTACCATACAGTTACCATTTTACATGATTTGCATACATTTACTGAACATCCTGGAAATATTATTTGATAATTCATCCCATGATAATCTGTACTAATATAAATACAACGGACATGCATCATATTTTTAAAGTTGCACGAAAGCGTTTATAATTCTGGTTATTGTGGGATTGTTCGAAACAATCTATTCGTAGGCATTGTTGAAGTATCCGTGCAATTGTTCTATTACTACTGCATTACGAATAATACAAATTGTCACGTATTGCATGATCCTTTAATTCTCTGTCGTCATTTTTTTTAAACTAGTCAGATATTATTCTTACGGCATCACAACTAATAGCAAGTCCCGATTTATCAGGGCATAGCTTTTAGTTACAAATTTAAAATGAAACATATTTTGGCAAACGTTGTAGCAATAATTTCGACTTTAGGATTTTCCAGTGGAACGGTAATTTTGCTTAGTTTTATGTATTTTGGATAGCGTAAACTAAAGTGGTAACAAAGCCTTTCACTTTAAATCAACCTTCAACGTAGGTATATGTATTGATTTGCAAGACCTTTCCTTACAATTTTAATCATACATTTCTTCTTTCTGTTATAGTGAAAATAGTACCATCAGTTATAAGTATAGCTTCTTTTTTTACCTCTGGATCAATAAATGTTACTTAAATATACTTAAACCTGAGAGCATTTAACTGTTGTAATGTTTAACTTTGTTTATATGCAGGTTTGGGACGGATGTAGTAAAGGGCAACCGAACAAATACTTTTTTGCATCCGGAAAGTTTTGTTGCAACGGCCAAATACTTCCAACTAGCAACATTACCAGTTTCCATCCAGATTTAATGAAAGAATGTTCTACTTCCATCAATAACGGTGCAGGTTATTTGTCTGCAGATGGTATTTATGAACATTTTGTAAGTTGACCTTTTAAGCTAAATATATAGGCATAATTACATTAATTCCGAGGTCGATTTGGCTACAATTTTAAATTTGGTTTAGTGGAAATTATACGAATGTGTGGTAAAGAAATCAATAAACTACGGCGATTCTGCATTGACGATGAAGGAATTTGCTAAGAATATTGCGGCTAACTATCCAGAAGATATCAAAACAAAAATATTAGAAACTATTACGCAAGTCGGATTTTCAATTGATGGTTTGAATCAATTTGATTCAATTTAATTCAATTTGATCACTCATTCGTGATTACAAATATCGGTAGTAGTAATTCCATTGGTGCCACATTTATTGTGTTATTATGAGGTATATTTTGGCATATTATTTGCAGAGACAATTCAAGGATCGGAACGACTGAAAAGAATTAGAGGCTTTTATTATGACATTGAGGAACAAGTAACAATTTTTTTTTGTATTTTTCGCCTGCATTTTGGGTTCACCGCGTGAAATATTTTGTATAAAAATTTCTGTCTATATTCAGATAAACCTATTTTGCACTCAGATGTTTATGCTGACATTGAGAATTGATATTAAGTAAAATCCAAAATCCATTTTTTATATTTTTTCAAAACTTATTTTCGAAATTAATTTTCATGAGCAAATAGGAATCCATTTCAAAGTCGAGTGTATTATAGCGGTGAGGTCAGTTTTGCTGAAGGAAGAAAACGTTTTATATTTGTATTGGGTAGCAATTACTAAATTCATCTATAATTTTTTGGGAGCCAGATATGCACGGATGTGAAAGCTTTGACAATGTGGAGCATTAGTGAACTAGTAAGATTTTACTGACAATATCTCATTCGTAGTATTCTATTAAATTACGAAACGTAATACTAAAATTATGATGAAATATGCTTTTTCAGCGGTCTTGTAGTAATAATGCGCAAAACTCGATAGAAATCATAAGAGGTTTAGGAATGTGCTGCAATAATAAAACGGTACCAGTACACATTCTATATGCAGGAGGACACCCTAGTGGGCAACAGAATGAAGAATGTTTGAAAGATTTAATTAATAGTGTTGGAACGCTTAAAGAGGGTGCTATTGGAAAACTACAGAAACTGGTAAATTACAATTTATACATTTTCCTGAAGTCAGAAATCAATAGAAAAAGATTTGTGAGTGTGAAATACCAATTCTTTTAACAATATTGCAACAAGTTCAACATTGAAAGGAAAGGACTAGCTTAAATTACTCTAAAGTTATTAAAATAAATAGACGATGAATACGTTTCCATTTCGTTAATACTTCTGTTACAGTAAAAATTGAAATGTTTTACCACATAGATTTTCAATTATTGATCAAACCATTTAGTTTGCCTATCCCTGTCGTTATATTGCACTGGGGCTCGTAACTAAAGAGGAATTATCGAAGCCAGTGGATTATGAGGCCTTGATTACAAAAATGTTACCGAATTTTTTGGGTGAAATTCCAAAGAACCAAATATACAAGTCTGTCATTGTATATATGAAACTAAATGGGACCAGTGACGATTATGCTAGTAGTCCCGATGCAGATTTGATTCCAATAATCGAAAAAGCATTGCCAGATCAGGTCAACAAAATATTTCAGGAAGGTAATCGTTACATAAACAGTAAAGTAATAATTGTTTTAACTAATTTTATAGCTGTTAAAAAATATTAACAAATTCTGTTCCACCATTTCAGTAGTGCAAGAATCGCCAGATGAAACAGCTTCGAAAGCTATTATTGCATCTTCCGTAATTCAGAAATGGATACACACATTCGTTATTTTTACTGCGAGAGAGGTATATCCTGCTAATTATAATTCCTAACTAAATACCTAATATTTGTTACTATGCATATTAACATTTTATTCTTCATTTGCTTTACCACTCACATAGAAATGTCACAACCCTTACATGTGAATTCTAAACTCAAGAAGCTTGAAACCAGTAAAAATTGATATATGATCAGAAATATTAGAATGCAGTAATAAATTAAATTATTTGAATGGAAAAATAAAATATATTTGCATGGTTATTGCAAAATGGAGAAAGCAAAGAAGCTTTTTCAAAAAATTATTCTCTACCTTTTATAAAACAGCAAATAATAATATTTTTTGTTCCCTGGATTTAGATTGTAAAGAATGAAAGTCGTATTTGCGAATTGCGAGTGTCGGATTGAATAGATCTATCTGACGTGCCTGACGTTCGGCATGTTTGTGAAAATAGAAATTATGGATGGAAGGTCCTATTAGATCTCCTGTTATTTAGAGCCATTGTTTTGTTTTGTTGAAGTGTTCATGCAATCTCGTCAGTGTCATGGACATTTTCGTTTTGGATATTGCATGGGTTTATGCATTTTATACATTTTTAAAATACTGCAAGGAATTGAAATTAACCACCAGGGACGCATTTTTTCAACTTTAAGCAGCTATTATACATATACAATGTATTTATTTACTGCCTCAAACTGCGTTTACCCCAAATACACAGGAAAATATTTCAATAATAAAACAAATGTTAAAATTGCTAATAAGACTGTTACAGACAATATTAATTTAATAATTTACATGGGTGTTTTACATAAGCAGTTTTATAGGATCGATGCTGATTCTACCGATCTACATATGACAGTTTTTTAGGTCCTAACTTTCCGGACTTTGCTAATTGATGAGTTAGACGATAATGATTGTCCATTCAAAACCTAGTCACAGTTTGAAAGTCAATAGCGGCAATTTAAAAGATATTTTGCCAGTGGACGACCATTAAACGATGTAGCTTTCATTTTATGAACTTACATTCAGGAATTCTGAATTGAATGTCTAGTTTCTTAAATTTACGATTTACATCCGCAGGTTGTAATCCCCCTTACTTCAAGCTTATATACTAGGTGTGCAAGTACCAAGTACTTAATCGAATAACGCCCATAGTGAAAGAGTTAAACACAGGGTACTTTATAAATCAAATATGACTATTTATAATTTACATTTAAAGGTGAAACACTTCCTGGTGACTAAGACGACGCGGTACTTATTTTAACAGCCCCAAATCTTTTAATGACACATCAGGTTTCTGCTGAGGAAGAGGTTTTGGCTAAGACAAAAAATGGAAAAAATTGCATAGATTAAGTATCAACAATCCAATTTAGGAATTTAAAATTTCAAACATACTCCAATCCGTTAAAAATGCAGTAAAAATAATTGATGCTTAAAATTAATGCGTTAATATTTGTGAACTTAACTTTTTTCTCGCAAATTTTGATTTAAAAAAAACATTTAATTTGACAAATGTCATTCATGTTACTGAACATGAATATCTACATCCACAGCTAATATAATTAAATTCGCTTTCGCCTTTTTCATTGTGCAGCATACTCATCAAAATCTATTCCACTGACCACTATTATGTATTTTTAACGGATTGATTAATATTTGTAAAAAATGTAAATAGTGAATAAAATAAATCTAGGAAAGTTACTTGTGACGGATCAGGTTTCCAAGCAATCATGTAAAATACTTGAAATGTTGCAGGAATTGTACCATTTTCATTTCCATACATTTCTAACAGTGAATCGAAAGATTAATTACAAATATCCAATGACATAATTTTAGTCTTGGAAAATACAATAAGGTACCTTTATAAATCGCCCCAGCAGCAAACAAAGTATCTTTGTTAATACGAAGTTTACGTTTCCAACTTGCATTGTTTTCTGCCATTCCTTTGAGATCATTCATCAGTTCAAAAATCGTAGGGTAGCCAATTACAAATTCTTGAGTGTCCTAAAATTTCAATTAAATGTTATATCTTTCTCTGAAACATTGTAAACTAAAAAAGATTCAAAAATTGTAATTATCTAGGGACAGTTTACATTTTACAAAACTAGTCCTTACAATTGTTAGCATAGTAAATCCATTAATTGTCAACAATCCTCCGATATCGCGAATTTCAGCAAATGGCGATATGTGTGATCCCATTCCCTAAATAAAGAACAATCCGTTGTGCGTAAATTCAACACTTCTATCTCATTTAAATTTAAAAAACAAATTAAGAATACTAAATAAATGAAAATGAAATTACCAACCCCTTCTCTTTCCAACTCGGCCAATTGGAGTGAACATCTTAACTCATACAACGTTTGTCCACCAAACATAGCTCCTAAAAATACACCGTCGGGTTTCAGAATTTGATTTATCCTCGAAAAGGTTTTGGGCAGGTTGTTCACCCAATGTAAGCTTCATTTATCCATAAATCATTCAACACATTATAAATTTATTTTAACATAATTACACTTTAAATATGTTCCTATACTTAAAATAAAAATATCTTTAAACGCTTACTAATAAAGACTTACTTTAAACATGAAACGACTAAGTTAAAATGATTATTTTGAAGCGTTATATTTTCCTCGTCCATTATCAATTTTTCGCAGATTAAGTCTTCTGGGATTTGAGCTTGCTCCAGCCATTCAGGACACATTTCAGTTGCAATAACAGACCCTACATAGTTCTGAATTGAAAATAATAAATATTTTATCCAAACAGAAATTAAATAATGCTAATTTAATCCCAAAGGATCATTAATGTCAACAAAAATTACAAAATAAACTTACACTGTCAAGATTTTTCAGTACGTGTCCTTTGCCACATCCCAAATCCAAAACTACGTCCAGATTTCTTTTTATATCTATGATACGATCAGCCAGAACAAAACCTACCTTTATGTTTTTAATCAAAGAAAGAAGTTTATGTCAAGTACCATAATTATTTTGCAAGAACTTTAAATGTAGAAATATTTAAATTAGTACTTACTTCATCTTTTAAATAATCGTAAACATTAGAATTTTCCATCTTAGCAGCTCTTTTTTTCTGCAAAAGTTTTGCATTCCGATCAAACACATTCATATAATTTCTATTAACCGTTTCAGCAGCTTTCTGTGTTGACATAAATCGACTAAAAATACTTTCTAAGGAAGAGCTGAAAACTGCTGCATTGCCAATGCATTTTATTTTATGACACAACATCTTCTCCCCCAAAAATAACGGTTTTTAAATTGTTAAAAATTCAGTTCGCTAAAATTCAATACCATACTTACAGTAATACATTTTCAAATTTAGCGCGCTCAGATCAAGGCTTTTTGTAGAGACGAAAAGGCCAAATCTCAAATCGTAGTACACCTACTGATATTGCATTGTTTGCTTATTGCATTTTGCCCTTTTCATGCAATGTTTTTTGAGAATTATTTACCATGGCCCAAAAATTGAGAATTGTTTCTGTTTGATAGAAATATTATATTATGTGTACTAAAAGCCTGAAGTTTATTTAAAATGTTTGTAAGTAAAAGCTACCATTTGCTTTACATTAATGTAGAGTTATCTTTCTAAATTATTCAGAGTAACTTTAATTTACTCTGTATGCGTGAATACAATATCTGTCTGTCTCTCCGTCCTGAAAGTTGTAAGCGCGATAACTCTTGAACGGATTATGTTTCAACAACATTGAGTATGTCATCTACAACCACTGATTCGTAAATGGGCCAAAACTGACTCTGGGAGTGGTTTAAAAACTGAAAATGGGTATAACTTCTGTTCTACTCATCGTAGAAGGTTGTATGATAGCTTATCTGAAAGGTAACAGGTCGGGGAAAACACAGTTGTGTAAATCAATAGTGTGTAGAGGTCACAGGTCAAATCTAAATTTCCTAGTGCAGCAAAATTGTCGTCAATGAACAATAGCACAACTACAACATATTTATTTACTATCACGTACGCTACCACCCAACCATTTCCCTATTTTGATGTCTATAAACACTTTTATTTGTCATAACATCCATTGGGCATGAAACGGATAAATCCGACTTTTCGAAGATGCATGCTGAAACGCTTTTAAAAATGATTAAAGATCGGTCTAATGTCTGTCTTGGGCTTGAAGGGATTACGTCCGGATTAAGCCATAATATGGACCACTATGCTGAATCTATGCTATTTATTGAATACCGGCGAAGCCGTATTTTATGGGAATGCACAAACACTCTGTCCGTTAGTCCGGCTCGTCCGTCGAGTCCATCCTTGTCCAGCCTGACTCTCTAGCCATTCTACTTTTTCACATGCGGTTTTCTATAACTAAAGACATAAGTGAAAATAAAGGTCTGAGTGATTTTTGGACAAAATCGGACATACCCCCTGACTGGGGGAGGGGTTCAAAAACTGAAAATCAGTATAACTTCCGTTCTATTTATCACAGAAAGCCTGTGATAGCTCATTCCAATGCTAATAGGTCGGGTAACACAGCTGTGTAGGTTAATGATGTGTAGAGGTCAAAGATGAAAGAACTTAAAATCGTTAAAACTTTCAAACTGAAAATCGCAGAGAGTCGTGTGATAGCTCATTTAAAGCTAACAAATCACAAAACACAACTGTTTAGATCAATGTTGTTTAGAGGTCAAAGGTCAAAAAACTGAAAATCTCCGCATAGCTTTCGTTCTACTCACCGTAGAAAGTCTTGTAATAGCTCATTTGAACAATATTTCATCGCGGATGTAGACCGGACGTGACCTGGAGGTCACGTTCCTCCCTTACCATCCCCCCGGGGGGATGGGGACAAAATCAGATTCGACCGGATTTGGATAGATATCGACTCCCTGGACAAGATTCCACCCACCACCTAGACCTCCAACCCCCTCTTCAGGAGGGGACACCCCAAAAATACCCCTAGCCGGTATTTTCCTACACCCGATTGTTTCGGTTTATTCTGTTTGACCTGGTTTCTAATCAGCATACTAAATATTTAAATATTGACATCTGCATGTAATAAATAATATCTATAATTAAGAGTCTCTTTACAATTAATTGACATGGGTGTTGTCATTACAATATTGATTATCTATGTTGTGTTAAACTATATTAATCTTCCGATAAATATTTACAGCTTCTTCAACATAACAGTTGTTTTTAATGGATGTGTATTTTGACTAAATTTCCCACATGGGATCTGATATGGTGAATTTTTATGAATTAACAAAGCCAGATGTTTTAACATGGCGACACTAATCCACGGCTGACAAGGACAAGAAACATGTAATTAGGGCACGGAATATATGTAACTATACCAGTGAGGTTTAAGTGCTTAGCTACTCATTCCATTCTCAAGACTCGTGGCAAGACTGTAACTGAAAAATTTAGCCCGACTTTCAGTATCTTCTTTAGTGTATAACAGAATAAAATCCTTAAAACTTTCTTATTTTTTAAAATGAAAATGAAGACGTTTTGGATTCCTATTTTAATTCGTTTCCTTATTGGAATAAAGTCTATTGGTAAGTCCTTACATATTTTATGTAGGTACAAGAGAAAATAAGTTTTTTTACTTAAAAATTCACTCAATGAAACAAAAATACTATTTATATTACCTTGCCTTTGAGTAGAAGAAAAGGAAGAGTTGAAAGTTGAAACTCAATTTTTTTTAAATTCATGTGAAACCGTCAAAAAATTTCTATGCACTTAGTTTAAATAAGAATTTTTCCTGAAATAGTTTGATGTAGACTTGCGACAAATACCTGTTTAATAAAACAATTCACTCAATTTCCTAAATTATGCACTTTCAAATATGAAAGTTAAAAATAATTGACTTTTTATGTATTTCAAATGCTTCCAGTCTTGTATTTACTAGTATCTAATTCATTTTTAACAGTTCAAATAATATAGATTTAATGGTCATTTCTAAGATTTTGGTGATTATTTATACTACACATATTGTATATTTAATTAAGGAACTATGAATTAATTACAACCTGATCTTTCAAATAGCATGAAAAACTTTTTTGGAAATCACTTAATAATTTTCCTAAAAGCCTCTTTCGGCTATCAAATTGAGTCTTCAAACTTTAAATTATTTAACAATTTCCACTCTGAATTATTTGGAAATTTCCAAAAGTTATAAAGCGATGTTTATTTAGCCGGTGACCACGGGTTGGACAACTTGCTCCCTAAGGAAGGACAAGATACACCCAATGTAGAGGCTAAAGATATCCCAGTACTTCATCACAGTGGCACTACAGAGGAAAGAGGTCGATTGATCAATCGTCTCTTTAGTGACTACGACAAAAGAAATTATCCAACTAATTCGACCCTCAAAATTGGATTGGCATTGATGAATGTGGACATTGTGAGATTTGAATACATTAGTATTAGTCAAAAATATTAATCTCCAACCTCTTTTTCTTTTATTATCTGTTTACAGGATGAAGAGAGAAGTACTCTGGAGGGTCAAGCTTGGCTGCGTATGGTATATCTGTTACAGTTTGTATTGAAACTGGGTTTTTTCTAAAACACACCGGTGTGTATTGAAACTCATGATTTTTAAATCCATGCTAAATTGTCAAAATATTTGCTGAATATGCTTCAATGAAACCCTTTTTTGATAGAATTCAACTTGAAAAATCGTATAAAAATAGTTTAGAGCATGACAATCATACATTTACTAAGATATTTATAATTTAAGTTCTAAGATCCACGAAATCTGATATTAAAGTAACAGCATTCTGTTACAATCAAATTTTATGAATATTGTTTTAAGATTCTATACGTTGAATTCTATCGAAAAGGGGTTGTTGAACCATTATAAGGTACTATACTTAGGAATCTGCAGGATGGATGGATGATGGATGCAGGAGATAGGCTAGGTGGAAGGTGGAAGTAGGATTGGGGAGGGTATAAGTTCTGCGGAGGCAACTTGAGAAAAGCAGCTAAATTGTACGTGTAAGAGAGGTTTTGTCTTACACAAACACAGGTGAGACGATGAGAGTGAGTAGACAGAAGCTAGTGCTTGGTAAAGGTAGGTAGTATAGTGAGTGAGTGGAATGAAATGGAATGGAACTGAACGAACAGAGTAGGATGTACAGTATGAGGTAGCTAGAGTTTATTCTAAAGTAATGTAGGTACTTATAAAATCCACAGTGTATAGTCAATAGAACTACACATAAGAAATTATACTAAATACTAATATCTAATATTAACTTAAGTTTCTTACGACTTGCTCGAATAAACGACAACGCAAGCGTGCAGCTGAAACAACCAGAGTGTAGGATGAAGAGAAGCGGCTGCAGGCAGCCAAAAGTCCAGGAATCTTCGACAACGGTTTACAGTGAAACGACAAGGAGAGTAATGACTGGAACAATCAGCGGACAGGGGAAGACTGATGAAGACGAAGGAACCCGGTGGGCCTTTTAAAGCTCACCGATTTCTTTGTCTTCTTACAATTTTTAATTTATGTTATCACCTGCTTAATATTTAATTTTTATCGGTTAGATCCCAAAAAGTGTTATACATTGGCCTTATGGCCGAAAATCCAGACTAAACTAGTTTTAGCTTTAAATAGTAATAGATAAGTTTAGCATAAGTAGCAATTAAGTAAATATTGGCTTTTTTAGTAATTAGAATTAATCAGTGTTGGGATTTTGTCCACTTATTTCTATTTTGTCCAGGCCGGTGGACAAAATGGACAAAATGGACAAAACGGACAAAATGGACAAAAAGTCAGCCTAAAGTCCAACCAATCAAATTTTAAATAGTTAGAGGTTGA
>JABASH010005759.1:0-11564 GCA_019776445.1 Tomocerus maximus | reverse complement strand
CCAAGACATTTCATTTTTCCTATATTGGAATTACAGGCTATTTCTTAAGACATGATTGTTTAATTTGTAATAAAGATTTTCTGATTTTCCTGTTTCCTTTCCGCAGATGTATGACCTACTGATGACAGCCGCACTGCTACTCATTCTTCTGATACATGTCCCTATGATAACTTGGGAACCGGATCAAACGGATCTGAATGTAACAACACATAAATTCATCCAACAAGGTGCCTATTTACATATTTACTAAATAATACTCTACTCTTAGTTGTTGTTCATAAAATAAATCTTTTCTACAACACTCTAATGCATAGGTATGTAGCAATGTAATAAGTAGTTATGTTTTTGTCTCAATATTTTCGAGAAATATATGCATTAACCTATTATGTTTGTGAGATGTAATTTATGACAACAATGGAGGGTAGTGCCGAAAGATATTTATCCCTAGACATTGCATGGCAATTGTCTAAAATCTTATGGTTAGGCTATACAACTGTTCTTTTGTCATGTTTACTTATTTCGATATACTTATTTTACGTAACATAATATGTAATAATACATCCCGTATACTTTGAAAGTGTGTTAAGACAAGACAACAGTTACCACTAGATTTTATAGCACATTAGTTATTTAGATTATGTCACTCCAAGATACGTCGACTGTTTATGTGCTACACGATGTACTATATGTACAGGGCTATATTTATAGTAAATCAAATGACCAAGTTATGATGGTCCATTTTTTTAAACTCTTTATAATGCAAAACTCTTGTGCAATATAGTTAAAGCAACAAGAACACGATTAAAGTAGGTATACCTAATACCATTATAGGAACTGCCGAAGAGAAACCACGAGACAATGTCAATGCTAGTAGTGTTACCACAAAATCCCATTAATTCTTTAAATGTCAAACTTTATCCTTTCCCCAATGGGCATGTTGGCAATGCAAACAAAATGCAGTTAGTTAAGTAGAAACACTCCATGCACATGTACTAAGCAATCACAGACAGCGACTATAATATCAATCATGTTATCTATGAATTGTCAGTTTTATAAAGACAGCATTATGTGAATTGATGTCCGCTGTTTCTTCCGTTATAACTGCAACAACATAATATGACGTAATTAAGGGTTAAGTGGTTGTAGGTTACATCTTCATGAGACTAAACGAACAGCGCTTACAAATTGCCATTGTACACATAATAAGTTCAGTTATGGTGCGACTGCAAATTACGGGAAGTTGCTACCAACATAACACAATCTCGTAATGCATCGCACTTAGAGATGATTTTTAACAATAACAAAGCACAATTCATCGCAAGAACAAAACCGCAATGTCAATTGTGAATTACAGTGTGCTAATGGGTAATTTCGTTGATATCTCACTTGATTCCATTTCTCCGGTTTTGATAGGTGGTCGCGGAAAAGGCTGTAAGTAATAAAACTTTGTAGGCTACTCAACAAAAATCTGGGATGATGTGTATCACTTATCAATCCGGAATTAATTTATAATAGTATAATTGCTAGAAATGAGTAGGAGACTACAGGACAAGATTCTCCTTTATGCCAGAAACTAATATACACTTCATATTTAGTACCTGTTCTGTTAAAATTTCTATATTATTACTATTATCTATTTCGGTTATTGTAGGTTTATTCTTCAGATGTAGATTAGATTTGATGGAAAAGATGGAAATAAATATTTTAATATTACCCTGTCTACATTCTACATATATATAATATTATAACTAATTTAATACGCTTCAAGTTACAGTAATCTGTTTATGACCGAAATGTTTTCTTTTTTGTTGCAGTCTACTTCTATCTTCTCATTGTATCCATCAGTGTCCAGGCTCTGCATCTGATTCCCAGTTTCTTGCTTCTTTATTCCACATGGGAGGTAAGTCGACTTCAGAATTTTCTGAAAGAACATTATTGCTGAGTCTATAAGAAATATTTCTCAATTCGATTGATTTGGTTTTATTTTAGGAAAGATCCCGAGGAGTATATTTCTGGCTTTTTGTCACCGTTCTGTCTGTTTTGGTACATGTGGCTTGGGTGGCAATTCCATTTTTTCTGAATTGGAAACTGGATCGGATGGTGATTCATGTGACATTCACCGCAATAGCTGTTCTCATTATGATTTACTTCATCATATGTGTGGCCAGTTACAACTCTTCTGTCAGTGAGAGAGACCCAGACCGTCGGGCAAAGCGTCGTCTAAAGGAAGACTATTAACTTTTTGTGAAGATTTTGTCTTTGTTTGTATTGTTCAGTAAATGAATCTGTTTATTTAGCGTTGTGAATATCAGTAAATGTCATATACATGCTTATATTACACAAACTCTTGCACTATTGCTAAATAACATTCAAAATGAGTCAGAACTAAAACAGATATTTAAAGAATTGCAATTACTGTTGTCTTTTAATTGTTAAAGTGTGTTTTTGTTATTGTAACGTGGATTTATGTAGAATGCCAGAATGCCACCTCGCACAGGAATCTGAAAAGATCATAAAAAGCTTTAATTTAGTTCATATTTATGGAAGGGTTATTAAAAATATTACTGTAAGATATTGTACTGTATAAACTTAACCGAAATATCAATGAGGGCTGGATCCTTTTTAGTAAACATGTCAGATCATGAATTTCCCAGGGAATGGATTCTGTTAAATGCTCTATGAATAGTATTAAACTGTCGTAAAATTATAATGACTTGTCTAATGGGATGTAAAATTTAAATCGATTACTTTTGGCATGACTGTACTATAACTACTATATAAGTCCTGGAATTATATTCTTACAGTACCTTTACTTAATTTTATGTATGTCAAAAGATATTACGTAATTATTTACTCGTAAATCCATTTACAAAGTGCAAGGAATCTGAACTAATCTCATGAAAAATATAATTTTGCCATAATGGAAGACGCGAAGAAATGATTTTCTAAAAAAATAAATCAATTTATGTATTTATTACAAAATGTCTATGGCATAATATGTTATTTTCTCCCTACGTTTTCCTGTTCTAAGTTAGGAAATATTGTGACAATTGCGAAGTAGAATGAAAATAATAATCGCGCATAATTTGGAACACGTCATAAACGGGATTTATGGGATCTATTTAACTACGCATTAATTATTTGCAGCAAATGTATGCAAAAAAAGTGAGTTGGTACAGAAAGTAAATTATTTTAAAGGATTTGAAAACTTATAGTGTATGAAACACCACCATAGCATACCATGTAGGGTACTTTGATACAATTATAATAATTAATCAAGATATATGTTCGATGACAACATTACTTGTAGTAATCAGTGTAGCTAGCAAATTAGAATGTTTAATCGAATCGTACAATGTAAAAGATATTATTGCAAGAAAAATACTTTATTTGTAATACACAAAGGCGCGCTACAGCTTTGATAAATATTTTGACAAGTCATAGCTAGTTACTATTCACTGTATCTCTATAATTACAATCTCTTGTGTTTTACAAAAAAGAACGAAATATTCTCCTTGAGCAAATGTAACATTAATGGTGCAATAAATTACAATCCAAATGGCTTTTCTAGAATTTTTAGCTCGTATCTTTGTATGGAAACTTCATTTTCCGTAAAAATTATAGATCACTGACAAGGGAGAAAGGGAATGTATCGATAAGTAAGAAATAATTGTTATTAGTGTTTAATGCATTTCTATAATGAATGTGTACCAGTAGTTCAGTTTACGAATATTTTGTCATCCAATAATAGTTTGTATTTGTATCTCAAATCCAGTCAATGCTGCTTTGTAAGATTTAATTGAAATATATAACATTAAAAAGTTAAGTTTATTCGTGTCTAGTCTACATGAATGGTTTATTTTTGCACTACACCAGCTACACTAAAATACTGAACTGTAAAGGTGTATACATTGTAAACTAATTAATAAGGATGGTGTATGTCTAGGAATACCTATAAAACTTTTGTAAGTTCCTCATTGCCCATTGCACATAAAACTGCTGAAGTGCCAAAGATTCATCACGCAAGCTAAGCTTATTGTGTAATTTAAAAGTGCTGATAACAATCATTGCCAATAATGATTTGGTTAAGGATATTTAATAGATATTCACGTAATAACAATTTAAAGGGAATATCATATAGTATGATCATCCTATGACTCAATCATACCTACTCGTATAATATTAAATGTGTTGTTTGGTCAGTATGGCATTCATTAACCAGATTCGATTTCAACTGAGATTGTGTGATCACCAACGATCTTGTTACAGACACACTTCCTAAGAACAATGATTTGAAGGAAGTTGGCAACTGAAGTCTCCTTGAAAAAATTTAACTCGTCTACAGGTGAAGGCTAAGGTACATATATTACATAATCGTTAAGACATAAATCACAGAAGAAATCTTTCACAGAATCTATTGACAGTGGCTAAATCATAGTATGGATTTCCATATACACCCATTCGGCCAATAGATAAAATCCAAATATTGTTATGTACATAGTATGTGTGTTTTCTGTGGAGTGAATTGGTTAGGAATTATCTGGGAGCTATGTATCCACCTTCTAGTCCATTTTTTGTTAATACGATTTGCCACAGATTAAACCTTCTCGAGCGGAACGCTCCGATAGAGAGCGAAAGGTAGTATATCCACATTCTGTAGAATGTCTTGCTATAAAATTTTTCAAGTTGTGGCCAGGCCTTTTTAAAATTAGCAAGCCATGCTTCTAATGTCCTACTGTAATCGTGACCGAAATTGTGCCAATCTTCAATGATGAAAAGTCCGTCAATATACTCCGTAATGTGTTTTTGAAATGGAAGGATACCATTTGGGAAGATATACTTGTGAAACCTGTTCAGAATGATACACTTTTAGATAATGAAAGTAAAACCTTTTAAACTGTCTAATTAAGACTGAAATATATCACTTACCAAGGATCTGTCAGAGGAACATCGTTATGATTGACTCCAATTGTGTGCAGAAGGAATATTCCATCATCGACCAAACAACGGTTAACCACTTGGAAGTAAGTAGAGTAATTTGCATGTCCAACGTGTTCAAACATCCCAACGGATACGATTCGGTCGAATGTATCATGAATATCACGATAGTCAATCAAACGAATTTCCACATCTAGGTTCTTGCAACGTTCACGACACAGTTTAGCTTGTTCCTCTGAAATTGTACAACCAACAACGCGAACATTGTAGTTTTCTGCTAAATATTTTGCCAATGCTCCCCATCCGCAACCAATATCCAGAACACGCATTCCAGGTTTCAGTTGCAATTTTCTAGCAATTAAGTCCATCTTGTCAATTTGGGCTTCGTCTAGCGAAGTTGCATTTCTCCAGTAGCCACAACTATAGTTCATTGAGGAATCCAACATCGACTCGAATAAATCGTTACCTGGAAATAAACCTTTATTAGAACTAGCTATTTAACTTATGTAGGTTATTTGGAACAACTCATGAGTTTCTGATGTAGCTAATAGAAAAAAACTCACAAGAGTTCCCCTATGTATTGAAGGTGCGTTACATAAAATAAAAATAAATTCTACTGTACCAGCATCGTAATGTTGTTGGCCAACTTCCCAAGCCCGAATTTTCGTTTGTAAGTTAAAGTAACTGATCAATTTATTTCCAGGGTGCAGAAATTCCTTGTAGATGCCACTTCTAAACATTTTGTAAAACATTTCTGGTAAATTCTCACAATCACTCCAGCCCTCCATGTAAGCCTCTCCTCCAGCCAGGGACGCATAACTGGCGATTCTAGGATAATAATCTTTTTTATGAACTTGTAAATCCCAACTGCGAGGCCCGTTTATGTCTATGTCGGCTTTAAGAAAAGTAGATTTCACTTTAGACTCTACGAAAGGAGTAAATAATCTGAGAATTTGGTACTCGATCCATTTGGCAATATTCAGGAGCAAAATTGCACCTGAATAAAGTGCGGAGCTTAGGTAAAGCATCTTCCAAAATATGCGGAAAACACTATGCGAAAAATATTGATGGCAAAAGATTACTAGTTGTGTCTTGGAATGCGAATTCGCAACTGAAAATTATTTCCAGGACAAATAACCATTTTTGTTCGCCCCCAACCGAGTCGTTTATGTCCAATCCTCATAATAAATTAAAAATGTAACCAATGAGTACAAGTTTAACATATGTAGGTGTATGTCAAGAATTCTAAGACAAGTGTTTAACCTTAGTGCGTATCAGTTAAAGAAACAAAAGGAAATATCCGCTTAGCGTGACGTGTAGTATAGTAGGATATGCACATTGTATTTATTTCAGAACAACATTAGTTTGTCAAAATAAACTGCTGTTATAACAATACCACTTAAAAGGAGTGCCAAATGCATAAAGGTCCATCGTTTGGTATATATTTACGTGGTAGGTACCTTGCTTTACATGTAACACTAATATCCCTGAGATTTACTCACTAACTCTCAACCTAGATGCACATAGAGTTGAGAATTAAGATAAGAGTGTTGTTTTGAGACAAAGCGTGGTTAGTAGTAATAGCCAAGACAAATCTCTTAAATCTTTTGTAACAAAAATCAAATGCATTACTATACTTGGTATACTACAGGAGGTATAGGTATCTGTGCGCAATTATTGTGCATACTTTGCAGCATAACTACTAAGTCTGTTTTAGAGACATTTCATACATAATACATGCATCAGAAGAATATGCATGTGAATGTGAGCTATACATGGAATTGGAAGTGCAGGAACATGTTACATAACTGTGTAAAATGATAAAAACAGTTCACAATGGCAAACATTTTAAAGTAGATTTTTGTAGATTATTATACTCACTTTTAGTAGCTTTTATCGAATTAGTCGAGTATTTGAGTGCAAGGAATTTTTAATAGACAAACCAAAAATACACATTTTCTGTCCAAAGTCATATGTCTTGATGCAATAATATTCCTTCACCTCTTTAAATAATCCTTCTAGGATTCAATTTGGTATGTAAGCAGGCAGATAATACATAATACATTAATAGACACTTTTTAATATTCGTAATTTGCCTTCCATTTTTCAGCTCCTATGTATTTGACATTGTTAACATCATTTTTGATAATGACAGCAATTTGAAAGCAGATAGTATATCTTTTGACCAAACACTATATCATTAACATCCATGTCTGTACAACAAGTCTTTAAGTTCACCATTTGGCATAAAAGTGGCAAGTGGTAGTCAGTGGTTGACATTCTACGACATCATCAGTAGGAAGGTATTAATTATGCATTCACAATATTATGCACACTTATTTACGTACAAATAAACTAAATGCACTTGCAATTTATAAATGGGTCACAGCACACGAAAATCATCTCCCTGTCAAAAACAAACTATTTTAATGTATGCTAAATGAGATCTTATGTATACCAAGTTGTTTGTATACAATGTACATCCCAAATACCAGGTCACGCAAACGAATATTTCTGTGTCAATAGAATCGAAATTCAAAAAACTAAGACAAGGCCCTTCACGAATGATAATTTCTACAAGCATTGACGAAATTATTTTAAAACTTTTATTTTCTGGGTAGCAATACAACTCTCAGAATCTTATTTTCGCCCTGATATTCACCAATCACCTAACACTTTTGGCTTTTGGTGAACTACAAAATTATATAATTTATCTTCTACTCTCCAGAAAGTACTTATAAGCATAGGTTATTGTTGTTGGTGTCTTGGCGAGTATGTAATTGCTATTTAGATCGCTGTCTGTAGTTAAAATGTCAATATTGTGTTCTATATTTTGCTAATTCTAGGGGTGAGGAATAAAAAAGTAAATAACTATTTACGTGGTTCAAAGATTAGCTCATAATTACAGTACATCATCACATTTAACATCTAATATTACAAATTGTACAGATATTTGTTACATCAACAGATGATATAATAATTGAAAGATATATTTCTGTCTATATTGGTAGTACGGATAATATTTATGCCTACTGATTACAGCTATGTTACACCGTGCATAAAGCCTGTAATGTATCATTGTTCATCGTTACAACTTGAAGTGATAATTGTATCTTAATGCTTAATAATTGTAGTCGTAAAACTGCGTAGGCGTTCTATTTACAAAGATAATTAATTATTTTCTAGCTTTGAAGATATCATCGACATTGAGAACCCAAAATTATGGTCCTATTTACATTTACCAAGTATTGGGGGAGAGAGACTAGTCCTAAACGTATTGTTATTAGTGACTTTGATCTTCAAAATTATTAGTTTTCTTTGTATTCTACAACACAATAGCACATCCTTGATGAATACACCCAGGTATACTGTAAAGTAGAAGGTAAAATAAAGAAATGCTCTAAGCTAATGCCTGCCTGTTAGTTCAAATATTAAACTTTTGTATCCATATAGACTTTTCTAAAGTAGCATTTTCATAAGACCAAACGAACCCTTTGAAGTAACTCATCCATCCTACTAAAGCTCAATTGAACACACACCAATTCATCAAAGTGGGAAAAATTGAATCGTTCCAATTTCGATATTTTAGAAATTAGAATTGTGTACACGTATAAAGTGACTATGGTCGTTGGTAAATTTTTTTTTGGTATTCCAATACAGTAGAACCTCTTTGAGAAAGACACCCAAGCAAATTGCAGCAAGGAAAAAGTAAATTAAGAAAATGCTACTGACATTATTGAAGGTTAATGCTTGCTCGCTAATTACTAAGTTTTTGTACCCACAAACTTCTGAACTGGCATTTGCGTAAGAACAGCCGAACCTCTTGAAGTAGATGTTCATATTCCTCCTTTCTTTATACATTTCTAAATATTCTTCCCATTTGTCCACAATTCCCGACTCGAACAAACTCATTGCAATCTCGTTAAAAATCGGGAAGAATGAATTCCTAGAGCAAGTCCAGTGAAATACTTTTGCAAGGTCATGATCTCGTGTGGGACTGAGGGATGCATGGATATTCGGGAAATACAATGTTACAAATGACACTAATCGTTTCAAATTGTTTTCAGATTCAAATATTGCAAAACTATTTGGAATTAATACCCGACTATCTTCATCCTTTTTTTCAGCCTTTCCTTCCTGCTGAGAAGTGGCAAAGATTTCGAAAATGCTTTTCAATTTAACTTGATGTAGGACATTTCTTAGTTTTAAAAAATGTTGAGGGAATGATAAATTCTGTGATTCTTTAGTGTCCTTTATATCAGTTATTACATTGTACAACTCGGCTGACGATGTTGTGAATAATTCAAAATCTTCCAGAAAGAGTTCATGGATGTTCTTGGGAACTTCTGGAATAGGAGGCTTCACAATTATGGCGAGTAGCCCGGATTTATAAGCTGTATTTAGGATAACACCCATAGAAATCCAGAGGATAATTAATAATCTGTACATGCTTTTATTCCGTGTCTCCATGTTAAGAACTTCTTGTTGTCCTTGTTCTAATAATGTGCCTAGTAGCAAAGATAACACTCTTCCCAGAGAAATTGTAAATTTCAAAGTCCAGAATCTTGAAGCTATTATGGTTGTCACGAAACAAAATACTCCCCCAATCATCCAAACTTGCCATTTGAATCTAGCTGCAAGAGCTAGAACACTCAACGAAGATTTTTTGAAGACAACTGCATAAGAAAACAATTCTGTGTTCGAGTGAATCAGAATGGCATCGTAACGAGATTGTGTTTTCCTCTGATCCGCGTACGAATTTCCCTCTCTGATGGAAGATGTGTAGTGAAAATGCATTACATCACTCACTCCAAATCGGAAAATTGATTTCGAACCATCCAGAGAAAAATTCCTATATTTTGACGCTGTCAGCGTAATACAGATACTGGAACTGTACCGTTTTTTTCTACTTCCTAAATGACAGGCACTTTCATTTAAATAGAAGAAACTGTACGCGTTTGTATAACTGTAGTGGGTATTTAAATTACGATGACATTTCATCCATTCTCTATCAAGGTTTGAAAAGTAAGCCATTTCCCAATTGTCTTCATTGGATGGTGGGTATTCTAGAACTATATTGTGATTTAGAAAATTTGATGGATCACAATGAAAACAAAGGATGTTGAAATATGTTCTTAATGAACTGGATTCATCATGGTTTGTATTGATAATGAAAAATTTTGTCCGAGAAAGGAAACCCGCTGCAAACAAACCAGGAGCCCTATATGACTCACTGGACATGAATTTCCACGGATGTTCTTGATTTCTAAGCACTGATTTAGAAACCGAACTTATTATCAATGAGTATTTTGGATCCGAATTAAGACTCTCGATGGAATTTGCTGCAAAAAATATATTTCGCCAGACTAAATGATTGTTTTCAGGCAAATTATTGAAGAAATAGATTCTGGTGTACAATTCTACATGCCGTGTTTGATAGTACGGAGAAATGCTGTCTCGCTGAGGGGATTCTAAATTAATTTTTGAATCCGTTTGATTGGGACTTAAAGATTCAATTGAGTAAAGTAACATTGGAGTCATTTCTTTTCTGAAGAAATCCACAATTTTACTTTCAGACTTCATGTCTCTATCGCCATTTTTTGCATTGATTGTTAAATGGACTAAACAGTTCCTAAACAGTTTAAGAGCATGCAATAAAATGTCTGCATTATTCTCTTCCTGAATATACTGATAACCCAAAGCACCATTATTGGTGCTTCCCATCGCAATAACACAACATTCAACGATAACTTGAAATATTATGATACGATACATGTTCTGGCAAACAATAGTTTTCATGTTTTAACTATTGTATTGGGTTATGCCGGTTATGCTAATACTTTTACAAGATCTATAGAAAAAAATCAATTCAAAGAAACAGATTTCCGACATTTTCCCCTTCGTTGTAACTTTCACAATTTCAAAAATTGATTTCAGATTTTGTCGACAATGTAAATTGCTGATTCCTTGATCACTACTGCGAATATTGTTCTTTCAAATTAAGCCCACAGTGACTAAATCTATTGTTCATATATAAATTGAATTATTAAATAAAATGTTAATCCGTTTGAACGACAATGCAAGTGTCATTCGCAAGAATGAAAATATCGTAAGTAGTCGAATGATTATTACTATATCGTAGTGGTTGACAATTGACATTCAGACCTGATGGTACAATACCTATAGGTTCTGGATTGCTAGTGATAACTAAAATACACCTGCAGTAGGGCCAATGGATAAAAAAAACAAGTTCTATATAGTCGTCTTTTATTTTCTGTGTAAACGCTTACATTGACATTAATTATTACTTACATGGTTAAACAAGACAAACCCGTAACATAGAATATTCATCCGAAAAGCCTTAAAGCGAAAGTAATCTAAAAGTTTTTAAATGCAAATTTCTTCCTTGAACAATGTTATCAGAAAGTTGTAATTATGTATGTACTTTACTTAAAGCAGAAGTTTGAAATTTCCTGCTATATCTGTCATGTATTGTATTATTCTTAACAAGGTTGAGTGATTGTACTTGTGTAATTTTAGAAACTTTGCTCGTTTTGAATTTAATAGGCGTAGGACAGTAGTATATTAGGACAATAGTTAAGCAATACTTATAAACTTTCCGTGTA
>JABASH010005758.1:0-11565 GCA_019776445.1 Tomocerus maximus | reverse complement strand
CCATAAAGATCGAATTAGTACACTTGGATGAATTTGACCGGATGTAAAAACATTTTAACATGCATTTTAATAGTCGCAAAGATCGCCAAGCTAACTGTGATGTCCCCCGTTAATGCTGTTTTTGCTACTGAATTTTATTTTCTGTATCTTTGGGGCAACGCAACGTCGGTTAAAGCAGTCATTAAATTAAATTTTTATATTTTGTACCCATGCATTGCATATTTTGTACCCAGTTAAGTTTTTGCATCGTTAAGCGAGGTGTGTAAAGTAAATAATCAGTAGCTATAACTAGTTTGTACAACTTGACTTTTTAGAGAATAATATTTCAGCACCAATGTTAGCTTTCTGGTTGACT
Organism: Tomocerus maximus; assembly: GCA_019776445.1. Lineage (NCBI taxonomy): Eukaryota > Metazoa > Arthropoda > Collembola > Entomobryomorpha > Tomoceridae > Tomocerus > Tomocerus maximus. Next base: position 11,210 of record JABASH010005758.1, on the reverse strand, counting down.
TTGTATATTTGTTACAGGATGTTTCTACTCCAAGGACGTTGGCACCCGTCCTAGGCTTCTTTTCAAACATCAAAATTGTTTATTTTATTGAACACGGCTTGGTTTAAAAGATTTCGGTGCTTGTGAAATGCACTTGGTTATCATTTTCAAAGTTCAAAAAGCCTAGGACGGGTGCAAGCAAACATCCTTGGAGTACAGATATCCTGTAACATATTCACTATTTTGAGTCAACTTCCTTTTATTTACTTTATTCTAGTTTATTCGCTCGGTCTTTGCAAATGTGGAAACAAATCGGCCGAAAAATGAAATGCTTGCCACGTTCCGATATTTAAATTTCCAGACTGTGCTACATTTATTACACGTCCATAAAATGTCCGATGTTAAAATCCGGTTAAAGTGAAACACTGTCGGTTGATATTGGTGCCCGGCCCCAGGTACTTCCTTATTGCGATGATATTTAAAGCCAATGCACTGATAATTAATTCCACGATGGCATGCAGTATTTGATTGAAGGTGAACTTTTATGGCATCGTTGGCACAGCGTCGGTCATATTCCTCAGTCCTCATATTGGAAATAGTGTTGACCAGATTTAAATTATTTATTATTTCCAAACAAAATGGTGTGTCAACTTTTTAGTTTACTTTTAGTTCATCTACTTTTTGTAAAGTCGGGTTCCTCGATGATGGATCACATTATCCAAGAATCTGCCATCTATGCATCCCACTCGAAGGATGGGGACAATATTGCATGGTCAAAGGACCCTGATTGGTCGAATTTGGATAATATATTGAAGGACAACGGAATGACTGAAATTGCAGAGCTTTGTGTTCAGGGAACGTAAGTCACTTTTCGTCATCATCTTCAACAGATCCAGGGATATAAAACTCCTAGATGATTTTATGCATAATTTTAATGGACACTGGGAAATACTGAAAAATAGAAAGTGGGAATTAGGTGTCGTCATCTTGTGGATTTTGGTTCTATTTCTATTCTCACCCCCCCCCCTCCCCCCACTTGGCCTTTTTGGGCTTATTGGGCAGCAGTTCAGTTATTTCCTACTTCAAATCGTGAATACCAATTCCAATTCAACTAACTGCATGTGCTTCAGTCCAGAGATTTCGTAAGAAACAATATAGAGCTTCAATGACTTGTAATTGATATTTTATTAATGTCAGGTGGTTACTATATGAAAAGGCGGATTACGTAGTGACCGAAAAGACGGGAACTAAAATGATGAGCGGAGCGTATAATTGTGCCCCCAAACCTGGGACGGTGCGTTACTCCTCTTTTGACGTCTAATCTCTGTTGGGGACAGGATAATCAATTTCATTTCTTGCAGGTGATGTCCATGCAGCCTTTTGGTTCTGAAGGAGTGATGGAATACAGTCTCACACTTTTTAATGAAAAGTATTTCGGGGCGAAGGCGTTTCCTTTGTCCACAGACACGACGCGGACTACCATGGATTTATTTTACGGATCTCTAAGATCGTTGATCGTGGTTGGCAATGAGGGATGGGCGATTACGATGGAGATTGCTGATGCATCAGTTGTAACTATTTGCCTCAAGCCTGGACCTGTTAAAGCAATGGCCACCATGCCCATCTGCTCTTTGCAAAATGTCGAATACACACCTTTGGAGCCTAATATCAAGATCCTCTATGTCCACAAAGGATGTTCGGAAGAACCTGCAGGTCTCACAATGACCCTCACTGACTGCAAACCGTTCGAAGATCAAGATCAAGGGGATATGGTTCCAGAGACAGGAGGTGGAGGTGATCATGATTTAATTTGACGTGGGAGGATTCCTGGCAACCACCATTTATGCTTACATGCTCTAATCTGTATTTACCTTTTCTTAGCTAATTCCTCTAGTTCTCGACCACTCTGCCTATACATAGTATATAAACTCAAAAAGTTAGATACAATCCTCCTCAATAAAAATTTATATTTTTTGAAAATTGCCGTCTTTACAAAAGATTTTTTGTCCTGTGGACTAAGCCAAGCTGTGAAGATTTAATTTTGTCGATAATAGAGACCCCTTACAATTATTTCCTGGCAGTTTGGACTCGTATTAACACTTCGGCTATTAACATGAGTAAATCTGATGAATAGGCTTTTAAATATAAAAATCTGGAAGTTTTAAAAGATTTAGAGAGCCCTAGAGTAATATGCACGAAATCACCATTAACACCCACTAAATTACTTATAGCATTAACACCAACGTATTTTATACCCATGTTGCATTACCTTTACATATATTCCCACATCTGCGCACATATTGGAGATGATATTGTTTTTGTATCTGCAGATAATATGAAAGAAACTCCTACGGCGAGACAGGTGGGTGGTGGAGGAGCCAAGGACACTTTGCTCTGCAAAGGAGGAACACCAAATGAAGAGCTGGGAGTGTTACTCCGATTTTTAAAATTACGGAGAGAAAATGATTTTAGGAAGGAGCCAGTGATTTCGTGGACAAACAGGTGAAGCTTTTGATTTGGAAAAGAACGTCAAATTGACGCATGTCCAATAAATATCGTGAGATTCCAAGAGAATCCATCAGGTCCAGTTAATTATTTTTTACGATTTACCAACAGTAATGAGAAAACTTGGAAGACCGAAATCGCGGATATGACTTTTAATATCGCAATGGCATCATGCCCCGATGTGGCTGTTAGCAGCGAGTTTCTTCAAATGACCAGGGAGTCGTTCATGTTTGAGTTGATCGAGGCCTGGAACAAAGTGCCCCCTCAAGTCGAAGACAAGGAAGTTGAAACAATCATCACCCAACTCCAAAAATGTTTATACATTTCCAATAAGGGAGCAAGCGCAGTAATGCGCAGTGTAAGTGACTATTGGCATTATTAATTCATAATCTTATCAGGGGTTCGGCCGCCCACCACGATAATACGTTTCCTGGCTCCAGAGTTCAGCTGCGACGGATTATAGTAGATCCTCAAAACATCTCTTCGGCGATATTCGCGAGAGAATAAATGACAAAATCACGGCAGTTTCACGTTGATTAATGATTTTAGAATTTTCAGGTGTAAAAAGTATAGAAAGATGGAATGAAAAAATCTTTTTCTGATACTTTTTCTTTTTCCTATTTAAAAAATGCCAAGCCAATTCCAAAACCTTGGAAGGACCTCTCCTTAGGGTTTTGGACAGCACAGAAACACATTTTGTTTCCAAAGCGAGATTTTCAATTTTTTAATATCATTTTTGAAAATTCCAAAAATTGGTTAACGATGTCTTAGGTAGGAATTCTAATATTATTTGTAATACTGTTTCACAGATGACCATGAACCACTATATCGAATCGACGCCGTTCACGGAGTCTGCAAGCATTCATCCCAATCTAATGTGGAACGCAACAAATAATTTGGCGATAGACATTGCCTGGATTATGGCAAATCTTGTAGCGTCACATTGTCACTCAGCATTTCAATATCAAAATAATTTTTGGTATAATTATATTCGAATGTTCACAGAGTTATACCTGGAACCACTCGCCAAATCAACTAATTGGTAAGATATTACGCAAATCTTTTTTTAAGATTTTTTTTACATAAATGTGACTGTGACTCTCATAACAGTCTCACTCTGCTGCTAATCACGAAATCCTGATATCAATTGACGAGGCACCAGGCACGTAACCAGAAAATTGATCAACATCTAAAAAAATATTTTACGATCGAGAGCCTTTTTTGACATAAAATATGCCATAAATTTTTCTCCGATTTAGGAGAGGCGGCTGCGTCCTCTCTAAATACGTTTCTAAAGTTTCTAAATTAAAAGCAATTTTTAATACTGTAGCTACCCTACGCAATTTTTTGATGTCAACACTTCCACCTTTCCTAAGCAATTAGATCTTCGAGCGGTGAAATGCGCTAATTCATGTGCTATGCTGTGACCTTGACTTGGTAGTAATTGTAAATGACTATTTGGTTTTGAATTTCAGGAAGAATGGGCCTGCTTCCAGGCAAAGGCATAATTATTTTTTGAGTGGGTTTGGAATAGATTTCCAACTGGCTGGAATTGCCCTGTGTGCTTCGAATGCAGTTCGACTAAACCCCAACATGGAACCATTCCAAAGACCTCTACTCCTTTAACAGTTTTACAACACAACAAATCGGTTATTTACATACATATTTTAAAATGAATTATCGAAATATCGATCACCTTTCCCTCCCTTTCTTTCGAATTCAAACAATTTTACTATTCTTCATTATTCTTCACTATTAAACAATTCAATTTTCAAAATTTGCTAAAACAAAAACAAAAGGACAGAATTTGATTCGTGGTTATTTTCCAAGTATACATACCAGATATCTTGGTTATAAAAACTCAATAAGGCAGACTGCACAAGTTCTTATGTTAGCAGTAAATTGGCCAATAATGGTTTCAGTATTAATATTATACAAACTATTCAATCATATCATAAGTCAGACCATTTCGCAAATATTTATTCGAGTCTGGTCAATCTGTTGTAGTACTTATGCAAATCATTTCATGTTTTTCCAATAAAAAATGTTAATTTCGGGGATTTATTACATTTAAAAAACGTACGTTAATTTTACCTATAATTTCAAATAAATTAAGCATTTAATCATTAAATTAATACTATTAAACAACTATATCTGACACTGTTTAACCACTTCCATGATTTCCTTTATGATTTCCTATTTTCTCGCGTAATTTTGGGATATTTGTACTGAGATAATGGGAGTTATTTGTATGACCAAGTTGGTGGAGGCATTAAATAAATACTGACGGAAGATATTGTTCTATAATTTCCTGTTTATTTTTACTAATATAATAATCAAACAGCACCGCTCAAAGTATGAAATCGGTATGTCATAAGTTAGTTTTCATTGCAGTCTAAACATTGGAAATAAAAGATAAATTGAATTTGTGGGGTCGAGTGTCGGTCAAGTAGGAGTTGGGGTAGTGGGTGTGGACGGTAGTGCTGCGCAGGTAGCGGAAGACCTGGTAGGTCCCGATGGTCGGGGAGTGCCACTGCCAAGCCCAAAGACGCCCCCAGTGAGTCCATTGAGATAGGTGAGGATGTTGACCATGATTGCCTGGACAGAAGCCGGGGCCTGAATCCTGATGGAACTCTCCACAATTCCACTGATGTTACCCCGAGCCACGTTTTCGATGATTTTGTTCACTTGGCCCATGATGTACTCGATTCCTTCAGGCTCACTCGTCGCTACTTCTGTCTCGACAGTTCTTAGCGTTGTCGGCACGACCTCCGCCGCCGCCGGCTGCTGCTGCTGATTGGCATTTAGAACGGCCATCTGCAGAAGTGCATTCAAAAGTGCAGGATCCACAGTGTCGCCCCCCGCTTCTTTCGTACTATTCGTCATCGCCACTGAATTCGCAGTTGAACTTGTGTCATTTTCCTCGGAGGCACGTTTGGTATTTTTGAGCATGGCTTGTACAAGAGCGTTGATCATCTCAGCATTGGCCTTTGAAGTGCCATTCCCTCCTTTCAGTCCACTGGTCAAGAGACTGCTCAGTCCATTGAATGTCGTAGTGGCATCTGATAATCAACAGATAGTTGATATTGACATCATTTATAGGCAGTAATTGTTAATGATGTCCTGTAAGCGCATTCGAAATCTGCTTGCTTCCTGGCATCTTTTATGGAAAAGTCATTTCTGGGAGAATAGTAGGTGCCCACGCCAAGGGTCCGCATTTTTCGAGTGTCCTAGTTCCCCGTGTATTTATGCAAACTAAACATATTTCTGGGTCTCCCAGCCTTACTATTAACCTATCTTCCTAGATATGGACTGTCTAATGTCAATTTTCATGAGATATGGCATAGCTTGAAGTTAGTTGTTTCCCTTTCAGACGCGTCATCATCGGTTCGGTAGCATACTAATAAAAGTTGTATTTTCCAATCCCATAATCAAGGGATCAAGGGAGAGGGGCGCAATGGCTAAAAGATAGCAACAACGGAGACAGAGACAGACGTATACAGATATACAATGTTGCATTACAAAAGTGTCCGGTGCAAATCGACCTATCGACAATTGACGTACCTACAGGATAAGCTTGTAACTTGGAATGGAATGTTTAATGTACTTTTTGGGAGTGTATTTTAGTAGTAGGTACAAAATTTGCTACTTTATTTTCCTTAACAATTTGAGGACTTTCAAAGACACTTGGGATTATAAGGATAATTCAGTAATGATTTAGTTTATTGTACAGTACATACCTTCGGATTTAGTATTCACTTTGGTGGTTGTCTCTTCATCGGACTCTTCATCTTCTTCATCCTCGTTGTTGTCCTGCGACGATACCTATATAAATAACTCAGAATATAACTGTTACCATTCATAAATAACAACTATGTTGAGCGATGGGTGGCCCTGACCACCCTGTATATAGTAATTAAGCCTTTTTGTCAATAAAATAGGATTCGTCTTAAGAATAACTAATATTGAAGCAGTAAATAGAAATTGAATATTGATCTAACTTTTTCTGAAAGTATGGTTATCTTTATACATGGGAACAATAAGTTGAACAATAAGTTAAACAATAAGTTGACCAATAAGTTGAATGGGGAGAACACAGAGAGTTGTTCTAAAAATCGTATAAATAATATACAGGGCTTCTGGTAGGGATTAATTTTAATGGTATTATGGGAACTATTTTATTTTATCGTGTTTCTGCGTACATTTAAAACGAGACAAATAGTCACAAAGAGGCAGATGAAACGCTCCATGTCGATACTTTTCATTTCCTATGAAATTGAGAATAAATATCAAAAAGTGTCACTGGGTGAAACGGTTTCGAAGGACAATGTGTGGTATATAAGCAGTTGAGTGAGTGAGTGAGTGAGAAGAGTGATAATCAGATTCGACATGCAGGAAGGAAGTGAGTGAGAGTAGTTAATTGGGTTGCATGGAAAAAGAAAGCAATTTGCGTATGTATATAGACCAATGGGGGTCATATTCCATCTGTCTGCTCTGCATGCCTGGGGCTGGAGTCCACTGGACTGAATGCATCACATAAATCACATTCTGGAAATATAAAATACTATGGCCCCCAGCACTGTTGTTCAATTTCGAAAGAATCCTAACCCAGAGTGGAGTTTATTGTTTTATTTATCATGCTATAAGCAAGGCTGGTAGGTTTTGAGTGAAATTCGAAGCAGGTACGTCTTAGCCTGCTACCAATAACAAGTGTGTATCGTCATATCAACCAGCCTTGGCTATAAGTATCCAGCCCAGCAATCATTTAGCCAATTTTGTAAAATGCAATTGCATAGCGCAGACCCTCCCGTAGCTTATGTCGTAATTGTCCGTCCTAAAGAAAATAAGACGAACAAGACTACTGTTCGTTTCAAAAAGGAAGTCCTCTGGAAATGTTCAGGTTGCTACTGTTACTGGAAATTTAACGTTCATTTTGATAGTCAAAATCCAAAAAATCAACAAACTCCCAACTCCCAGAGGACTTCCTTTTTGAAACGAACAATAATTTCCTCCAGTTTTTATAAGTATTGATTTGATTTTCAAAGTAAATGCTTCTCTAATTAAAGCCAAAGTCTGTCTAAATCAGTTATATATATACATTGGCCGAGAGCCGAGTCAATAATTAAACTAACTGTAATCAAATTAAAACTTCCTTCTAAGAGGTTTTATGTCACTTTTCTGATTTTTCTTCAGACTTCAGACTACGAAATCAATTGGTGTCTATGAATCTAAAAGTGTGATTCCCATGCGCCAAGTCCCTCGCTGTTTTTAAGTGACATGCCTTTATAAGCACATAGCCACGTCAGGACAGGCCCCACTGCCCCACAATATTTAATTAAACGAATTGAACTAAAGACGCTAAAAGGCAAAGATGAATATTGTGCCATGAATAAGGGACGGCCATCACAATTATTGCATTAGCCCATTGGCCCTTGCTATTTATTCAATTTTTATATTATGTATATTTTTATATATTCAACATATGAAGCATTTTGGACTGGTAGTAAGTAGTGTCCTGTTGTCCTGTATTAAAATATTAAGAAGTGGAGCTGCTTTATACGAATGCCGTGTTTCTACAAATACTTTTGTATTTCTACGAATACATTCGTGGTTCTAATCCGTATCTCCGCTACTTTGTTACACAGATTTGTAAATGGTGCGAGGGCACTTCAGGGCACTCTCTGGGCTGGGCATCTGTATTCAGAGTAACTTTAGTTTACTCTGTATGCGAATGCTATGTCAGTCTGTCTGTATGTCCGTGTGCGCGATAACTTTCGAACGGATTAAGTTACATCTTTCAAATTTTCTGTGTATAATCTAGGGGTCAAAACGAAGGCTAAGTTTGTAAATGGGCTAAATCGGACATACCCCTGACTGGGGGAGGGGTTCAAAAATTAAAAATGGGTATAACTTCCGTTATACTCATCGTAGAAGGTTGTGAGATAGCTCGTTCGAAATGTGACAGGTCGGGGAACACAGCTGTGTAGGTCGCTACTGTGCGGTGGTCACCCGTGACTGGGGGAGGGGTTCAAAACCTGTAAATGGGTATAACATCCGTTCTACTCATAGTAGAAGATTGTGGGACAGTTCATTCGAACCGGACATGGTTTGGAGGTAACGTTCCCTCCTCCCCACCCCCTGGGGAGATGGGGGCAAAATGACATTCGACCGGTATTGGATAGATATCGACTCCCTGGACAAGATTCCACCCACCCCCACCACCCCCAACCCCCTCTTCAGGGGGCACAACCCAAAAACGCCCCTAGTCGATATTTACCTACACCCGATTGTTTCGGTTTATTATTAATTTTATTACTGATGCATTTGTTACTGATCTGTCTGTTTGTCCGTGTGTGCTTTCTAACTATAACTTTCGAATGGATTAAGTTACAACGTTGAAATTTTCTGTATGTTATCTAGAGGTCAATCTAGAGGTCTTCTGAGGTAGTAAATCTGAGGGGCTTGAAACCTGAAAATCAGTATACCTTTAGTTCTGTTCATCGTACAAAGTCGTGAAATCTGTATAAACTTATTTGAAAGGTGTATAGGGAAAGACAGCTGTATAGGTCAATGTTGTGTAAAGGTCAAAATGAAAATCAGTATAACTTTAGTTCTGTTCATCATCATGTTAATCATGTTCTATTCGGTTTCCTTCTAATGGGTCCCATTCTATCGCTACTACTTATTTAGTTTACGGCGGTTTATTCGAATTTTATTCCTTTGTTGACTTGGCTTGACCAAATATGTACATTTGATGCTTTACAATTATTATGCATGTTACAGGACATCTGAACTCTTAGGACATATGCATACGTCCTGGGATATTTGTATTTTCAAAGGTCATAATTGTCAATTTTATTGAACCTAACTTAATTTAAAAGAACCAAATGATAACCAAAGTGCTTTTGATAAATCTTTTAAATTAAGTTAGGTTCAATAAAATTGACAATTATGACCTTTGAAAATACAAATATCCTAGGACGTATGCATATGTCCTAAGAGTTCAAATTTCCTGTAACATGCACACAATAAACGAGCAAAATTGGGAAAAAAGTATTGTATGCTAATATTATACAACATAATTTATTAAAGCATATATAACAAGTGCTTGGAAGATTGAATAGTCCGAGCCATAATATTAGATATTATATTATATGGATTAGATAAGTAGAGAGAAGTTGCAGAGAGATGTGGGTGGGAGTAAGTAGATGAGTTGGAGTGAGTCGTGTGTGTGTGGAGTGTGGATTCTGTACATGTAATTCCGCGTAATAAAAGATGCAGTTGACTTGATTAACTAACAATGATAGAGATAGAAGATGATCAGTCGAGAGAGTGCCGTCCTGTAGAACACACTCCCTCCCTCCCTTAATCTTGTCTTTAATGTTGCACTCTTTCCCTCCCCACCTACTTGCACTGTCTGTGTGCCCGTGTATTCTCCATAATATCTCCATACACTCCACCACACAATATCGCATGTAGTATTCTCTGGATTATATATACATTCATCCTCGTGCTATATAGCCAATTATTATTTAACCTGCTATTGGCTCGGCAATTCTCTTTAGTTTCTTCCTTTACGTTTTCATACAATAGCTATGATCAAATGATCATCCAGGTCTATAATTACCAAAAGATAAGAACTCTTTCAACTGTAATTTCTGAAGATATTCTTATCCTATTGTTACCATTGTGTTTTTAAGAGTGATTTAAGACGGACATTTCTCCCCAGGGGGAAGTAGAGCGTAAGCGGGATTCTGAAAGTTGCGTCATTAGAAATAGAAAAAGGTGACGTTCTGATTGCATGACATGAGGACGGCAAATCATTTCATGGGAAAAGTTATGCACTAATATGAAAATAATATTTTCTGGTGCAATTGACTCTAAGACTCTCAATAATATATATCTACAGCTATGTACATTTTCTGATATTAACTGTTATACTTATGAACTATATAAATCGGTGTGCCAAACAAAAACAACAGAGTGTACAGTTGCAACTACGAGCTGGAATTGCAACCTCCCCAGATAAATACTACTGAGAAGAAAGTAACGAAATTGGAAGGTCTTTCACGAAACTGCAAAAATGGTAATAATATTTAATTTTCTCCCTGCTAAATATTTAGATACTAGCCTAAAGTCAATTTTTGTGACGCAGTCTGCGTCTGTGAATTGTTCTACCTCTACTATATACAGAAATAGGTACATATGTAGATGGATGGTTTCAACTCTTTTGAAATAGTGATAGTACATACTTAGTATCAGAGTTTCGGGTATTCCCATTTTCCTATTTTGTTCGATACCTGGACATTTTGGTCATAAAGCCAAAAATATTTGCGTAACTTTTGCCGTTTGTCCCACATTTTCCATTTCCCACTTCATTTTGCTACCCGCATTTCCCAATTGGAAATGGATATACGGTATGGTATAAGTAGTAAAAAAAGTCATGCCTGTTTTACATTTTACACTACGAACTACGAAGTGGTAACCCAGAGAGTAAAGAAATAAACGATTTCATCGACCTGTAGAAAACTGCGGGTAATTAGGACTCGGTATTGGAGATATAGGCAGTTTATGAAACGTAGAGATCTGGGATTAATTTCCATTCCGCCTTCCACCACATTGACTCCTTCAATAGATAACAACGAGCCCGTCACTATACCCTAGGAGTAACAATGTGAGTAAACTCACACAAAGGAATCTAGCTTTATTTGCCTGAAAATGAATAT
>JABASH010005757.1:0-11569 GCA_019776445.1 Tomocerus maximus | reverse complement strand
ACCATGAAAACTCTCATGAAGCCTTTCATGAAATTTCAAAATAAAATTGATGTACAAACTTACTAGTACATGTATAAGCTTCCCAACTGTACAAACTGACTGTAACATAGGGAACTAAGTGTGACTGAGTGTGTTACGTACATTGGAGTTGTGCACTACGGTAATGGAGATAATCTGTAAATGGATTTTTCTAAGAAAGATAATGATCATCGTGGTTTAGCTACCTTTGCTTTGGTTTCATTTACTTATGTTGTGTGTTGCTGGCTGTGATCGTGAGTTGGTATAAAAAGAGTACATGTAATATGATATGAAATGCAGAAGGAGTGTTTACAATTTTACAATAGTTAGAATGTGGTGTGGCTCTTGTATTAGTATGTACATACTCCTTGGTGGCTGCTGCGGTGGGGTGAAAGTTGCTTCAAATGATACATAATAATAACTAGGTATTGGTATTTAATTTCGATACAGTGTACATAACATAACTAATTGCCTATCTGTCAGAACCTGTACTCCTTAGCATATAAATCCCTCTCATCTCAAGTGCGTATCGATTGTCTGTGATCCTACCTATATAGCATTTTACTAACTTCAAATCATTTACATTGTCATACTAGGCCACATCTATACATGCAGCTATTATAAATACGTGGCAACAACCCTGGAATGATATTATTATCTTCAGATATGTCTAGAGGAGAAATGCAATGTAGTCAGTAGAGATTTATTTTCCTTCTGGGCTATCCTTATTGAAACATAGTAGTCGCCAATTTTGCATAGCCAATGCTCCTTTTGAGAAGCGATTATTCCTTATTTTACCCCTTATGGCCAGTATTCTAGAACATCTATGCCAGTTAATGTCATATAGTGTCACCATTTCTCTGCTATGTTTATTTTTATTTACTCTATAATAAGGACCTTCGATTTGAGATTATTTTAGAGATGATCATTTGCTAATAAATTATAGCTTGATCATGTCATACGCAATTGCAAACAGTACCTTCGTAATGTGTATTAAGTAGACTGAATTGGTTTTCTTGTAGTTATTGTCCTCTGACACGGGTAGAAATATCTAAAAACTCCTGTAGGATTTGTCCCGTAATAGTCTCAATACTCCTTCAGGTATATTTGTTGGTTTCGTGTATTTAATTGTAGTTCTGCATTTGGATTAAAAACCCACAAATCTTTAACATATGAAGCAAATAAAAATCCCTGCGTATTTTAATTGGATAAAATGATGCACAAAGACGTATATGAATGAATTAGCCATTATCATTTTTCCGCACGTGAGGCTCTTCTTCCTCCTTCGTCGTCATTTACAACTCATTCTTATTTAAATATTACTCAAAAGTTATTTGTACTTTGCAGGTTTGGAAGTAGCGACTGAGTCTCTGTAGACAAATGTGTCTTCTATATTATATGTTAGTAGAACGAGTCGACTGTCATTATTGAGGATACTTAAATACACACACAACAGTGTGAGGATATTAGTATAAGATTTGCATACCAACAAGGCCTTAGGACATGCACTATGCTCTAAAGCTATAATGTTTTCTTCTAGTGCAATAGCTTCTCATTTCTGTTCTATTATGCTCCGTCGTCTTTTGAAAGAAATGGTTGCAATGCGGAGGAGTTATGTTGGCACCAACTGCGGCTGTTTCTGCTAACACACATACCAAGTATGTCTTCTCGTCATTAGTATTTTACACTCTGGCTATTTACTCTGGCTGGCAGGTTCTGTCGTTTGGTATTTGCATTTCCCTGTACTACAATGCAAACTGAAATTGTGGTCGTGGTAAATAAAAGAGACATGATGAAGGCGAGTGTAAAGAATCTCTCATCATCACATTTTATTGAGCAAATGACCAAAAGAGAGGTGAATACGTTTTTATTCTCTTCATTGTCCACTCCACTGAATAAATGAATGGCTTTCTTTGGCTTTGCATTTGCACACTGCACTCGTGACACAGTCACACCAAAAAGGAAGAGTATGTGCATTAAATACTATGCACTCTATTACACGCTTTGTCATTTCATTCAGTGCGAATGTACAGAATAATCTTCCTTGTTGCCACAACAAGTCCCATTCCCTTCCAACCGACTATTTTGTGTCATTGCTACTGTAATTCAGTCATTTTTCATACTTCTTTATCTTCTTCGATGGGGAAACTCAATTTCACAATGATTTGATTCGAATTTGGAGCTAATAATTATTTGGAGAATCCTACTAAATAAAAATATTTCTGAATTAGAATAATTGAGACAGAGCAATATATGTATATTAATCTTGTAATTAATTATGCATATGTTGTATATGTATGTTTGTGACGGGTTTGCATAATGGCAAAATTACGAAATTAACTAAATATTTGATGGGCTGGATCATGCTGGAAGCCTAGAATTTATATGTAAGGATATACTGTAGGTATTATTAGTGGGATATTATAAGTATTTCAACGGAGCAACATGGTGGTGGCAGGTTGCCACTTTGCTACCTATGTCACTGGTAAATTACCAGTGATAATTCATAAAATCATTATGATTACGCAACTAGACATTCTACGGACGTAATCATCCAATGTTATTTATAATAGCATTTATACTTTCAACCTTTATCACAGATATCAAATAGAATTGCAAAATAGCACCTACAGTCATGCCTCTATTTACCACCAGTGATACGAAAATTGTAAGTGGACAAGCCAAGTGTGGTAGAAAACCATTTAGTAGCTTTGTGCTTGTGTGATGGGCAAACATAAGTGGAGCACATCGACAAAAATAAGTGGAGTCATAAGGGGAATATGTAATACGGGGTGGAAGAAATGTAATTGAAAGTATCACTATAATTATTGGAGTTTAATTATCTCTAATTATCCCTGCCTCTAAAGCTAGATCAGATCAGAAGAGCACAGCATAACAAAATGCAATGGCAATATAGAACAGAGATTTGGTGGAGTGTATTGCATGTAGCAGTTACAGAGAGAAATAAAGCAAAGCAAGGTAACTCAATCACTGAGACAGAGTAAAGTAAAGCAAAGGCACTTTCGAAATCAACTCAATTTACGTCCGCTCACTCACACATCGTCAGCCAGTCATGTAATAGGATATCCAATACTGAACTAAGTAGCTCTCACATAGCTACATAACATTATGCTGGGTATGAAATGAAACGAGGATATACTCAAATGCATTCGTCCATCCTACTGAAGAGTCCAACAACGAGTTGTTCCTTTCTGTATTTGATTCTATGTAGGATACGTCATTATCACAACATTATCTTAAATGTATACCGATAGGGAGGACTCCACAGAGGTGGACTACTGGGTGAGTGAATGATATTATTTTATAGTCGTTCTCTCCCATTACTATTGCCATGCTAGTAATACTTTTGCATGTGTATGCATAAAAGAGCCAAGCAAACAATGCAATAATGTGTGCAAAGAAATAAGAGCACTTAACATAAAGTATAGTTTGCTTAGCAAGTACTCACAGTGTAGTTGTCGTTTCTTACTTGCACTAGAGAGAGTGTTCTAGTAATATTATAGCATACACATCGCACAGCTTACTAATATTATTTGCTACGTGCGTACTTTATGGTTCACTGTGCACTACTATAGTAATTGCATAGAATTCAGTGTATGAATTCAGTATCCCTTTATGTGAAGGGGAATTTTTGTGAACAGTTATGATCTATAGAGTTGTAATGAAAATAATAATTGAATCTGATTATGAAACTTTCATTTGTAGTAGAATCATTCAAAGTTCTTCTACTTATGTTCACTTGTCTTGTCTTAGGCTACTGAAGTGAATTATGCCAGCATTAATAATCGAGATTCATATAATAGCATCTGTTTGATTTAGTATTATTTGATAGTATTTATTTGTCTAGGCTGTAAATTAACATTGCAGTCGTTTTCTTTGGCCGTCGGCTCTTGTCTCTGTTCTACTCTGCAATTTTTAGTTTACATTTCATTGGATTACGTTTAACACATTTAGGTTGTTATAGTGCATGTACAAGTGTAGGATATGAAAAGAGGGATTACGTATGTGCTCTCCTACAGACAGATAGTACTATTATGTATGTCAATGAGATTTATATTCCCTTTTCATTTAGACCATTAATTAATTTTGCATTTGTTTCTGAAGATACACTCTGACTGTCTAATCTGATTGCGAGTTGTTCGAAATGATATATGTATTGGTCATTGCAATATCAACTGACTATAGGTAATAAAGCACTGACAATGAGCTGATTTTGATTTATCAGTAGACACAGCTAAACCCTGTGCAAGAGGCAGGCTAAATTGAATTTAAATACAAGACTAACACGAATCCCTACTTAAGCATAATGTATTTGGCAATCTACATAATAATATCTGAGTATACCTGTAGTTATCGAACATCTCAAATTATGTCACTCACGCCTTAGAGGAGAACTCTGTTTGCTGTGTCCCATTCAATTTGCCTCGCTTCGGCTTTCTTTATTATTTTAGATTACACATGTTCGCATTGAATTCACTTTGCGTCTTTCCTCATCTCTATTGTTAATAACGCGTAGCCAATCTACAGCAACAGGTAGCCAGTTTTATTTTATCACTCTTCTTTTTAAGGCAGAAATAGAATTGTGTGTCTAACAGAGACGTGGGCAGAATCCTGTTACTCCATGTATGCTATAATATTGTATCACAGACATTATGCATAGATTAGTGTGCTGACTACTGACTCAGTCCAGTTCACATATAACTATATACAAATGCTGTTATTGCTATAAACTTATTATTAGAATTGCATTCATTCACGCTTTGTCTCTGCCTCTTTCGATTCGTCTTAAGTATGTCCTGAGTTGAAGAAGATTTGATCCAAATTATCCTCGGTGAGCTACTCCATAGTATATTTGTAGTTAGGTACGGGACGCTAAGCTTGCTTTACTATAGCATTAATTTTCTATCTACTACCCTAGAGGGATTGTAAATAAATGTAAGAAGACTCTTAACGTAGTGTCCTTACAGTTTGATATAAAATGATAATAAACCAGCAACTCGCTTGCTGAATTAGTCTTTTAAGGTAGGTATGTTGTTAATAGGCGATATACTTATACCTTTGAGGTTTGCACTAGCTATTAGAAATGTAATGACACATAACGGTATGAGGTGTGGTGTGGTACACCATAACATTTTTGAGCTGAGCCGAACTGTTATTTATTGCTAATTAATTTACCTTGGCCATTGAAATGAAAGCTTTATCGAGTAGTAATAACAGAGTAATCTCCCCTAACCTAATGTAAACTGGGTTGAATCCAATACTTCTTGTAGGTGTATTTGCTAAGGCATGAGACTTGGTATTTGATGTCTGTGGGGTATATGCCATATTATGGCTTGTTTGTGCATTTATTATTATACAAATGTATTATTATGGTATGTTATGAAATGTTAATTAAATTAATATTCAATGTATATTTCACTGTTTATCAACCATGAAATATGTTATGTACTTAAGGATTCTACACGGTACGTAGTTAGCATATGGATACAATAGTATATAACGTTATGTAAAAAGCGATAGAACACAATAGTAGGTAATTATTAGTACTTCATTACTTATTTTACAGCAATAATTTTGTTCAGAAATTGTGAGATGAATTACTTGTCTTGTTCTGCTCACCTTGTACTTGTAATTCCCTGTGAGTTACTTTTCTAGGCTAATTATATTGACTTTAATGGTACATGAATGCCAAATAATAACATGATGTATGTGTGAGTAAACCAGTGTATTATCTGCCTGTAAGCAGACTTTTTCACTCCAAAGCATGCAGAGCACCAAATAGAAATAAATGACAAGCTAATGATTATTATACTTCATTACTATTAAGTTGCCAAATATAGCGGAGATTTATTGAGTTGTTTGTTGGGAATCGACTGACTGAGTTCGTTGTGATAAATAAATAGCCATGTCATGCCTGTTCCTCCACGTTGTGTATATATGCTGCAATGGAATGTGTAGGAGAATATTATTTGCAACCTTATTGGATTTTTCTGATGCTATTCACATGCCTACGTGTCTCTGTAACGGAATTTTATACGAGATGCCACATTAGGCCAGAAATTAGGTCACACTGTAAGAAAGTCATATCCATTCACGCCGCTGCCACCTGATCTTGCTTGCTTTTATGCACATTGGGTTTCTTTTCCCCAGCTTTGTCTACAACTGTTGTTACCTTATCCATTTTCTTTAGCACCTAATTTGAATGAAAACTGAACAAAGTGATAACAAAGTGGATTATGTTACAGGATCACATTCAAGAAGTTTTGGACAAATGGGAGCAGATCGATGATGAAATCTGGGCAAAGGTGATAGTATTCGAGAAGAATCGTCGTGTGGCCAAGGCCTACGCCAGAGCCCCCGTTTTGACAGTCAACGGCTCAGATGATGGCTTCGACGGATTTCGGATAGGACTTAATGGATTCGAGAATCCGATGAGAGACAGTAAAACAGAAGACATACTCAGACACATTGGACATGGAATCAAAATTAAAATGGACGATGCCGGAAATATTCTGGTGAAACGAGTTTCGAAAAATGCCGTCTTTGTCAAGGCCTGTGCTGAGGAAAACGCTATTTCAAATGATGTCTCTAAATTAACTAATGGTGCTCTTGAAATGGACAAACCTCTAAAGGTAACAGCGGTTTTATCACTTTCCTACGAACGAAATATTGTCAGCACATTTTAGCAAATCAGTCATGAGGGGTAGGTATATAATTTACTCTGCAATCAAACTTCACATTATTTAGTGAACTGATGCGTTGTTTCTCCCATGAGTTAGGTCAGCCTATAAAAAGCAATTACAAACGCGACACTATAAATAAGCTAGCATATTGTTCACTATTAAAATAAACTGCTAATTATCACATGAAAGCAAAAACCGCCCTTAGATAAATAGTAATACGGAATATTAAATTAAAAAAAGGTCACGTCACGACATAATTCAAATGCATTTTTTGATAAAATATATTTCTCTTCATTTTTCCAGCAGTACCATCCAGTAGTACCTACTTAATAAGACACACATGCATAATTGGTGACATGCGTTTTTGAATAGACGTTTGGCAATTTGTCGGCATGCAATCAGTGCCATTCCCTCTGGTTAATCACTCTCAATAGTTTAGCATTCTGTAGAATGTCTTATGAAATAAAAGCAAAAGCAAGAAATGTACACTGAATAGAAGAGTAGAGGCAACTTGACAAAGAAATTAGGCCTTTATGTTGTCAAAATCTTCATGCGTGATTTGGTTTCAGTAAAAGTGTGAGTGCCTGAGTAAGTGATGTGTAAAGGGCTGTATAAAACAGTATTTTTAAGTTTGCGTTGCTGCTGATGCTATACGAAATTACAACTTAGTCAGTAACTGCATGTTAGTTAATAAAGTAGAGCAGTCAGAGTACATTTCATACTTATAATTATATCAGAAAAGAGACGTAGGATGGATTGTCAGTGCGCTTGAAGTAACTTATTAGTCCCGTCAATTCTGTTATTTCTTCAAATTACTCAAAATTTGACAAGAAAATTGCTCTTATTTTGTGCAACTACCGCTTTTTCTAATCATACAGATGTTTTTACTTTGGTCATTAGATGAAATGCTCTCCTTGTTACAGAATTCGGCAAAAACTCAGAGATGTATTTCAACAAATGCCGTGCTATGTACAAACAAGGACTCGTTAGCCAAGTGAGTCAGCAGGGAAGGATAGGGACAAATTAAGGAATGAATAAGTAGTTTGATTTTCTTCTTGAGCAATGCCATGTCTTTTTTGTGGAGAGACCAAGAAAGTATTTTGTCACGTCTCCTCACTGTTTCTTTTCCTCCATTTTATGCCACAACCTATCGCATTAATTTTATTATTCTTCATAGTTGTTACATTATTAAAATCTCGTGACAACTTCGCATCAACATTGACACGAGACATGCCCGAAATAAATTCGCGGTCCGCTCTGCATTATTCATTCTTGTGATAAAAGTGCCATTAGGTATGTTCATCTAGTAATATAAGTGCGAGGACGTAGTCAGCATCATTAATCTGTAGGGACTGTGAAGGGAACTATATAAATGAACACACGTGTGTGGGTTTGCAAGTTTGCATTGCGTACAGAAAACCAGAGTCTCGCGAATATTATACTTGAGTAATTAGTATGATCTCTGCAAGTACTTATTGCATTCCCAAAGTTGCTAAGCTATATTATTAAATTTTGAGGTATGTCAAATAACATAAAACTTCACTGCAAGGTGAATTCTGAATGCAACTTCAATATAGTGATTTGCAGTGAATACTTGAAATCACACTGCACTCATTTTGAAGATAATAAGCAAGATGTACTAAATTCGTGATTAGTACACGACAATGTTGAACTCATTATGGAAGTGCAATGAAATTAAAGATTCAAAACTTTGATAGAATACTATAGCGATAAACTTACGTAGTAAAGATAGAAGGAATTCCTGTGCTATGCAGTTAAGCACAAGAGTCAGATAAGAATTAAGGATTTTCTGGGGATAGCCTTCAGCTACGCTTTGTTTTGGTTTAGGATGGAAATTTCGATAAGCCGAGTCTCCTGTGCAGTTAAAGAGTTTTAACTTGTGGCAGATTAAACGGGGCTCATAGTACATGCACAGGCATTTATTTATATTTTGTGTATGTAGGGCAATTGGGTCAGGGTTAGCGAGGACATTTGTTAGCGTAGTATGAGTACAGTACGTAGATAAATAGGAATAAACTTGAGTCTCCTTCGGCAACAGAGGAAAGTGAAAAGGGAATTGTCGAAAGAGAGATTTGTCTGCATTTGTCGAAAGCATGAATGAGGAGCTTTGAATGAAGCCCAAACGTTCTTCTGGCTGAGCTGCATGGTTAGTGCGTAGTCAGACAGAATGTAGCTCTGCAGCTATTACGGCAGTGTCTGTCGTGTATTCAGATGAGAGAGGTGAGAAAAGAGTGAATTGCAGCAGAGAACAACACTAATAGTATGCGTCCTACAAAGCTGATTCTGAGAGCACGGCAAGATAAACACTTTGAGGATTATCCCTTGTAAACTGTGAGGAGCAGTTTAGTTGGTTGCATTTGGATTACGTCAGCGACTTAGTTATGATGAACATCAGTCGTTGCGACGACGGTGACAAACAGAGAATAATGACACAGTCATGTCACTAAATTCAAACTCAATCTTGCACTTTGTATCTGTCTCTCTCTATTTCGCACTGTCTCCAAGTAAGAAACTCTTCTCTACATACAGGAATGAAATGCAATACTTGCAGGACTTGCACATTGCCATAGGTAACTTAAATGTAGCATCATATGATGACAATGTGGGATTCTTTTGTAATTCGTCGAGCAATGCCTCCACATACAATGGAATCACAATGGAATGGTTTGGATAGAAACTGGAAAAGATGTCCTTATATTTATCATAGCGTGTCTCGCAGTTGCATCTTTGCCACTCTGTGCATATTCTGTACTACAATCAGCTATTTATGTACACATACTCAATTCTTACAAGCACAGCATAGTTTTTTTGTATAACAACTGCAGCAGCAGCATTTCTTGAGCTATCTAGAACTTCTACATTGAATAACCAAAACTAAAAAAACACCAGTCAACGATGGATTTTGATTCAACTAAATAAGACTACAGCACTGCTGCAATCCAAGGTAAATATAAATAAAAGATAACTGCTAGGAAAATGCAGGCTACTGTCGTGCATTTTGGTAGATGAAATGCTTAATCCTTCTGAATGCCTTTCTATAATCTGTACAAATGTGGCACTGGCATTAAATGTGGTTCATTTAGCAGCGGTATACTACGTAGATGCATGGAAAACCACTTTGTGCTGACTGGTTCCAAGATTAGTCTTGATTCTTAATATCATAAATGTCAATGTAATAATGTTTGCATGAGTGTTTGGGATTAAAGTATGAAGAATTTATAGGTGCAGTTAATACCCGTTGTGTAGAAACGCTTTTCTGTAGAAGAGACATTCATTTCATTTGTTAATCTCATTTGTGCTTTGACCTGCTGACTGACTCACGGAGAGTATTTATTATCGTCACTTGCACAGTATACACGTATCACTTGTAGATGTTCACTGAAAGAGAGTGTGAATGATGAAATTGTGTTCTGTTAAGTAGTAAGTTGTGTGTGTAGTAGCAGCATGAAGGAAAGGTCGTCGCATGTGGTTTTCGGGTGGCTTTTCTTTTAGTCTAAGATGGAAATGGCAATAAAGGATGCGTTTATGTAGCTATGCAGCGAGTTAATCTTTTAAGACGTGGCCGAGCTACCCTGAAATGGGGATATGTTGTAATAAATGTGAAAAGCCGATTATTCAAGGAGATTAAGTGGATCTGCCTGTCATGAGGTGTAAAAGCGAATTAGGTTCGTTATTGACTTAATAGCTCCCATACAGATCCAATAGAAAGACAGAGGGAAAACTCTAAACCATGCATCCTCCTTACACACTCATTTTTTGATTCCAATTACACATCTCGTCTGCGCAGAGTTAGCTGGCTGTGTGAATAATCAACTGACTTCGTGAGTACAGCTCGTTAGACAAAGTGGAGCTTTGCAATCTATTTGTTACCTATTTGGAGATGGTCGACATTAAAATTAAACGAAATAGGAAACTATCTATCCTTATTGTTTTGCAAATTCAGGTGAGAAGACAGCCTCGCTTAGCTATACAAACCTTGTGTTAGATGCAACACGCAAGACAAGTGTGCAGAAATAGTTACAAAACACAAGAGGATCATTATAGCACTCCCTTTTTACAATTAATTCAGGGCAACTAAGTAACTACATAAGATGTGGCCACAGCACACGTAGTGACTAGTAACACTTCTAATGAGATATCCTACATATATTTATGTACATAATTGTATTAACTATTTTAGGCTGCAATGGGCAGTGTTTACTTATTTGTAAAGCAACTAGCACGGATCTACTGACCCAAATGAATTGATGTACAAAACCACATAAAACTGTTATGTATGTAGATACGGTATTTATGCGAGTGAGCAATTATATCATTAACATTCATTAGTATTGATACTGTCTACGTGTGATTGCAAATTATCCAGTGCCATGTACCAGGAAATTGACCACATACATTTTATAGGCACTTTTGATTATATCTTCTATACATATACTATCTAATGAATCTATGGTATATTTTATACAGTCGACCAGCGACTCCGGGTAAAAATGTCTCATCAGAGTCAAGAGCAATTTAATGCTCTAAATAACAATATCGAACAAATAATACAAGCAATAGCTCTTACCTAGTTTGTGTGATTTTCCTGCGGATATTTCATCAGTAAGCCAGAGAATAGATATATTATGATAACGATATCGTGTGTCGTAGTTCTGTAACATCTCAAGTTCCATTCAAATTAGGCTCAATGCAATTTCCTAATAACTAGATATAAGTTTGCTAAAAGCAAAATTAATGCAGGTACAGATATTCACCCAAAGGGATAGACATTGGTTTTGTACCCTTCAGTCCAAGATTAAATTCCTGACGCATTAGATTGGGATTAG
>JABASH010005756.1:0-11572 GCA_019776445.1 Tomocerus maximus | reverse complement strand
TTACTCTTACTTAATTAGCAAACTAAGGTTTTCCGGAAACCTTATTACTAATCCAGACATGAAACTCTTTTTTATCTCAAAATATTCTACTTTGCATTGACAATGTCCACTAATTATTTATCTACATTATTTTGTGTGTATGTATGTCAGCCCAAATATAGCTAAATGTAGCTCATTAGATTAAAATGTGGTCAAAAGTTATTCCTCAATATACTGCATTAAAATTTTTATTATTCATCATTCATAAAGTGAAAGTCTGTCGGGGTATTAAATATTCAGTAATTAATTTTTAATAGCCGAGCTGAAAGCTATACTAAAATGTAGTTTGTAATTTTAGATTCATAAAAAATAATTTTTTAGTATATATGCTGCCATGCAAGTAATTTTAAATACTACACATTTTTTAATAATAAATTGCAGAGACCAAATTTTTATACAAGGGTTAGTAACTAGGCGAATGACGTCATGTTAAAGTTTGAATTTCAATTAGCCTAATTATTCTATTCAGAAGATTAATTAATTATCAATTAATGCCCTTCAAACAAAAACATGGATGTTAAGTTAGCCGAATCCACTGCAAATCTATTAATTACTGTGCATACTGCATACTATATGGATGGGAAAGAATGGGGCATCATTAGACTAACTGAAATGCCTTCAGCATTCACTTTACATGAAAAACTTAATTATTGATAGAATTTTACATGGAATCTAAGTAGCTGTGTGCTATGGCTATGAATGATACTCTGACTTATACATATATTATACTCTTACCATATAATTACGTAATTGGAATAATACATCATTGAATAGAAATTCGTGTAACTTATTGCCATGCAAATAGCTTTCTTTTCTTCGCAGACCTTCTGCTGTTGCAATTAAGCTTGAGTACATAACTAACTTTTTTGTATTGGAATCGTAATAACTCATTTTACATATTATTCGACTACACTCGTGTCAGTACTTCATAATGCTTTGGTTTCACCACGGTTATCTTTGAGCACACAACTTTTGAGAAGTTGCAATGTGCTCAAAAATAACTTGTAATGTTTAAGCACATTTTTCTGAGAGCATTTGGTCAAAATCAACTTTTCATCTTCGAGCACATTGCAATGTACTCAAAACAAATGCTCAAATATAACTGGGGTTCCGATTTCGATGATTGTTAGGTTGCGAGTCTGAACCAGAAAGTATCGCTAATGAAATTCCATGTAGAATTTATTTCAACGTAGACATATTATTCTTATATATTCTACCTAATCAGCACGGGACGGTCTGATGTTGTTCTGCTGCTAAGCTTGATACTATCAATAAAGTTTTTCTGTTACAGGTAGTTATGGAAATTAGGAAATTTCAGCAATTTAAATGCAAGTCAAAGAATCATACTTAAGGTTCGTCTTTATACATCCGGCTTGAAGAAACATCCAATAAAGCATGATTTCCTGAGCAGTCTACTGCAGTTCCGCAATCATTCAATAACGAAACTGTCTGTTTCTAGTTGAATCTACCAGGTCCCGATGCTATCGGCTGGTGCAAAATCCTTCCTTCCTCCGGTGAAGTGTAGTTATTCAAAATTAGGCAACGCTATTTCCCATGCAAATATAAACATATTGCCTAAGTATCCAATGCATAATGTTTACACACACTCGTACTAATAGAACCAAGCTGCCAACTCACGTCAGTCAATTTCAACTTGTAAATGGTTATGTGTCGTGTCGTTCCCGTTTGTCTGCAATGGCACAAGAACAAACGACTCTCTAACTATTTCCATAACAGTATTTCAGTCTATATTGCCTATTTCATTAATTATTACCTGTGCCTCCTACAAATAATAGGGCCCACACAAGTAAAACGTTCTTTACATATATTCTGCTTATCTATATATTTCAATTTAATCCATTTCCCATGGAAAACACTCACATTAATCTTATTTCTTAAAAGCCTTACTAATGTAGCCTTATTATTATTAAATGTTTCAACTTTCAACTCATTTCGCTTAAATGGATCCCACTAGAGAGCTCCTTGTCAAGTTCTTGAAATGTTTTATGTATTTTTTAACGATATTGATGTTCTGCAAGAACGATTTACCCAAATGTAGGACAGTTTTGCCTCCTACTTGAATGCACTCATTTTTATTATGATCCCAATATTTATTATTCTCCCCTAATCCTGAAAAATTTGAACAATATTCTGAAAAAGATAATACACACCAAAGGGATGAAAAGAGGACGTTTCTATTTATGTGCTCCGACAATGCTGAGCTTCCGCTTTAAAAGTTAAGTAGTAGTTGTAATGAAGTGGGGGAAAGTAAGTATTCCTTTGATAGTATTTCAAGGATGTTCCCCTGGCTCCTTTGATAATAGAGAAATTGATTGGCAAGTGAGATGAAGCAATGCATAAGTAACTTATTGTCATGTCAGCAAGTGTAAGTAGAAGTTCGTCAGAACAGGAAATGTGCGAAGTTAGGATTAAGCAGATGATAAGAAGAAACTGCCGTAGCTGAATTCCGTTGCCCTGCTAATGTTCCCGACTAAATGGGAGTAACTACGCGGATGTACTTCTTGCAGAAAATATCACCGGAAAGCATCACTAGCAAGTATACCAAACTTTCCCTTCCCATGCCATGCTCTCCACTTTTATGTAGACTCTCAAACGAAGGCCGAAAGAAAAAATTGAAAAAACTCTCCCTGACAAGCAATATAAGTAATGCATTTATTTTTTCCTCTTTTAATATCATTTCCTTCTCCGAGTTAAGAATCAGACACTGCACTAGGATTAATCTCTTCGTTTCAACAGTCATAGACTTATCTGTGATTAAACTTAATCTCCCAATGTTTGTATTTTAGATGTTTGGATGCCAACATAAATCTTTTACTGCTTTCTGTTATACCTATACATTTTTGTGTGATATAGATATATCGGCAATATTGACGCAAATAACTTCACGTATAGTATTCGAAAATACATTAAATATAGACAAACCATCTTCATCGCATAAATTGGTTATGACTTAAAATGGCATTGGTTACAGAAGTCAATTTGCTTTCGACGTACTTGATTGCCATTTCAGTCTAGGTTATCATATGAAAAAGCTGATTATATATGCTCTCATCGGTTTCATTTATGAAATATATTCGTCATAACCTTTTAAAGTATGATTTCTAATACGGGATCAGTATTTGCATGTCTCCGACATAACGTACTTTATCAAAATTGCCTCTCAAATGGTAGCTTATATAGCAGTACTACTTTTATTTCTATAAAACTATGGGCTACCTATTAGTGCAGTATACTATGTGTTAAGAACAACAAATTAGGCTTTCATCCACATCTTTGGAATAACTTAATGCTACAGATGCTCTCAGATAATTAGATTCTACAATGCATGGAAGGAGTCATAATGATATGCAGAGTTAGTATAATTTATGCATGACTGAAAGGTGAGTCTAGATAAGGTACTAAGTAATGTAGAGATGTAGTGCATGAAATGACCTCCTGTCTGAGCTTACAATCGGTCCCTGTCCGAGCTTATGATTGATTGGTGCTGGACCACGAAGAACTAATTACACACTGCTCTCCTTAATAAATCTTTCCCCTCGTCGACACTTTATGAAGTGGTGCTTATTAGTTATACCTGCTCTCTTGATTATATTTTCTTGTACAATGCAATTACTGGCACCGGAGAAAGTAACAGAAAGTACGACAAAAACATCAAGATATAGGTACTGCAACTACCAATGGTAAGCCAAGAACTATGCTCCCCAGTTTGGTATAGTTTCTGGTTGGCTACAGCAAATAGTATTTGAAGTTTGTGAAGTGTATTAGGTAACGTGCTCACCTTCACTCATTCTATCAGTATTGATGTACCTAATTAGTTTACCCAGTTTTCTTTGACCACAAGGAAACAGAGTTACCATTCCCAGGACACTGTATTACTGTGATGCTGCAAATACCCGGCCAGCATTGCATTAACTGTTCATGAATCTACTTTACTCATACCCGCTAGTTAATAATAATTGGTCAGGTATATAGCCCAAGAATAGTTTACATCGGCTAATGAACCTAAGTATCAAAGGAAAGTCTTGCTTGCGTCTATAGAGGTTCTGAGTATACAGGGCTATAGATTCTATTTACTACACCATTATCTAAGGTTTGGATTTAGATGTTTCCCTATGATAATATATTATGGGTCATGCTATGTAATGGAGTGTGTGTGTATAGACCTCACATTTCAGTCCAGTCCTATGTAGTTTCTTACTTACAATTTCAGTCTCGATGGGATTCCTTATTTCTTTACGGCCTTTCCCCATTCCTCTCAAATAACATGTCGACAGAGTTGAGTACAGCAAGCTCTATATACTCACACACCTATATAACTACTAGTTAAGTTGTGTGCAGTTAGCTACGTCGGAAAAGAAAGTAGACCGCTGCAGTATAAATAAAAAGTTTTCTTCATTGTCCTATTTAAGTGCTTTAAGGAGTTAAGATAAAGTAGACAAGAGCTTTCTCCCTAAAACAGAAAGTAGAATAGGCAATTGAATCAGCTCCTGCATCGTAAAGCGTCCTGCTAATAGCATCCATCTCCTCAATGAAGGAAACATTATACCAAGACTCAGTTTAACCAACTAACTGAGGTGAGAAAGATAAACAAGTCAATCCTGTTAATTGCAATCGTATACGAACCTTTTTATATAGTCCACCCTTACACTCATCCATCAGTATTTTTAGATTTATAATATGTATACATAAATGTAGAAATAAATTAAAAAATTTTGCTTGGTCTGGATGCTATCTAATTATGAGACAGGACAGGAGTTATAAACGTACATTTAGCTATAGCGTGTCTATTCAAATCTGCATCGTGCATGAAACATTATCTTCGTATTTTCTTGCTGGCCTAATGGTAAGATAGTTACTCATTACAGTGGTAGGAAAAAGTTTTTAATGGCAGATGAGATATTAATACTGAATATACGCTGTTTCGTCGCATAATAATAAAGAGTAAAGAGTGTAATGCATACTATGATGTTGATGCTGTATTTGTATATGATCGACATGAAATGTCATTCCAGAGAGACAGATTTTGGGGAAATGTGAAAATACTTGTACTTAACAATTAAAATAATACTTAACACAATTAAATATTAATATAATTAGTAGTAGGATGATATTATTATGATAATGGATGTAAATAACTAGAAAATATTAAGCGTGACTAGTATATTGTATACATGATGATTTGAACAGATCTTTCATTTTATTGACCACATCACTAATTACCAATATCTTCTTTATTAAATAATACTAACAAAGGAACATAATCCTCTACTGATATATTGTTTTAAATAACTGGCAAAAGCGTTAAGCTGTCAAATACTGATTGCTACGTCCTGAGACCATAATATTTGGATACCCCATCAATCATACTTACTATTCATTCATCACATCGGAAAATGAAGTGAGACAAGAAGTAACTGTGGCAGATATAAGAACGTTCTAGTAGGTATGATGATATAGTTATACTTGATGTTTATATTATTGAGACCCTGTGAAGAACGGTTGACGTGAATTAAGCACAATAAACGAAACTTTGTTGTAGATAAAGGGAGTAAATCCTTTCAAATGGTAAGGAATGATATAATTATAGTTAATTAAATAATTTGACTAACTGTTAATGTTGTTTAAACTGATAAAGGTACGTAAATACTGGCTATATATCAAAAATTTGAAGTGAACTGAATAAAAGGACAATTTTCGTGTTACATGGAGTATGTACTTTTATTTGTGTACCTGCGGTGTATCTTAATTGGCTGCATGAAATGGGATTCATTGAATACAGATAATGGTAATATGCGTGTAAGTAAATGCAACATTTGATATATATTTATTTCACGAGTATATTGGAAACATTTATTTCAACAGACAACATATAGAAGTAAGTAGATGAGGGCTGGTTGGTCCTCAATAAAAGCATTTGTATTTCTGGATAGTAGGAAAGTTTTCCACGAGCAGAAACAATGAGGTAGATATATCTTTCTTATATAAATTCTATAAGTTTGTTTTTAGATGAGAGCGAGATCAAGTGTCCGTCGAGACTACACAGAGCTAGGTACTAATAACAGATTTAGTGACTCACATAATCATTCGAAACTAAATTCACAAAACATATCAATAAGTCCTTCTGTTGAAAATAGCAGATGGTAGCAGAGTTCTGCTATTGGTCTGTTTGTTGATTAAACACATCTAATACGTATATTAAATATTTTATGTTGTCAATACAATCACAACACAAGCAGTTACAATAACAAAACATTTTCCATGCAGATTCATTACATGAATGCCAAGCATCGCATCTTTTGGAACAATTTAAAAATAAGACTCTACGTAAAAAGTATTTGATTTTATACGTGATCACCGAGAAATTAAAATGCAATAAATGCTGAGTATACAGAAATCACCTAAACGCATTTAGGTTAAAAGGTACTCAGTTTTACATAGATCCACACAATTACTTTAAAGATATCAAGTAGGTATTATAAACTTACACTCATCAAAACTACTACAGAGCAACACCATCACAAAATTACGACGCTACATATTTTCCCCTTTAATCCACGAGCCCTAATTCAGTTAAATTCTTCCATTGAAATGATGAATAGAAATTTTGGGTCATTTACATTTCCCCATTTAAATTACGAACATTAATTTTGGATTTACACACATTTCCCCTATTTGATTGCAATAATTTTGGAAGTTAATTTCCTCTTTGGATTGATGAACAATAATTTAGTATCAGATAAAATTCCCCATCCAAGAGCTGATTCTGGATCAGTTAAAATTTCCCCTCCGACAGACGAGTCCTAATTCTTGATCAGTCAAAATAGACGAGCACGATTACATAGCCATTGTAGTAAAGTTACGAAGAAGATTATATTAACACGGTGAAAGCAGACGAAGACGAAGCGCAAACAAAGATGTAAGGAATGTTTGCTACTAATTTTATTCTTCAGCTAGTCGTCTTCGTATAGGCTGATATTTATTTGACAACACCAAATCTTAATATTATCTATTATTGATTTAATGGTTAGCACATGAAGAAGTAACACACAGGGTGGATCAGAATTGTGTTTGAATGGACCCTGGAATACAATACATCCCAGTTAGATACAATCGGATTTTAAAAATGTACATTGTGGGATGTACCTCTTTCAGTAGGTGAGCCGAGCGTGAGGGAGGAGAGGGATGACGAAAGATTGACAGTAGAAGATACAGAGAGCATCGAAGGATACGGTTCCAAATCCCCTTCTTCGGATGGCAAACATGTTTCTACCATTGCTTCCAAACAGTTGACAAATAGCTCTGCACTCTCAGCAGTGCAATTTGACTGAAAAGAACAAGAGCAATTGGCTAAGTAGAATGTAAGTAGAATTAATGCTGGAATTCCAATGTAAACTCGGGCAATAAAATCCCATAAATTATGTATGGTCTGAAAGTAAGTACTTTAGTGAATGGTCCAGCAAATCTCCACAGGCCTCCAAATCCAACGGATTGCAAGTAATGAGGTTGTTGTTGAGAAGGATCTTCCAATGTGATCATGTTTTGAATGATACTCTGAACAGCAATCAAGATTACTTGATCGTGGCACAGTGACAAAACATTGGTGATTTTCGCGTCCAGAAGTGTATGGCTGTAAATAAAAATTAAATTACCTCCTACAACCTGGAGACACCAAATCGCTACTATAACTTCTTATCAAACAGCTAAACATAAATCAACTCATATAATTACAGATACTACGTATTTCACTTTGGCTCCAATAATTCTGCCTCTTTACATTTCTTTTTACTTCCAATATCCGTACTAAATGCATTGTCACTTTCAAAAAAGGTAATCAATAAATAAAGTAAAACGATGATAAAATCCAAAAAATATAAAATTATTTGAGAAAAACAAATACCATTTTCGATTACATAAAATAAACTTCCATCAAAATAAATATTTTAGAACGTACAAACATATTTAATTATAAATAAAATGAATTAGGTCACGGAGATATTTCTGGGGATAAAAATAGAGTGTAAACGGGTGAGAAGATAGACTTACATGACAGGGAAGACTTTGGGGAAAACAACGGAGGCCTCGGCAAGGTAGTCGTAGAGGACGCGCATCTCTGCCTCGTCGGTGGTGTACTTGACAAGGGTGGCCAGGACGGTGAGGAGGAGTGCCTGGGTCTGGATGTCGGTGACGACTTCCGGGTCGAGGAGCACGTTGTTCTCGTTGGAGACGCTGGCTCTCTTGCATTCCTGCTCGCCCTCCTGTTTGCAGTTTAGAGTGAATGGTTAGTTTGGGTGGATAGTCGGGGATGAACGTGCACCGTACGGACAATGACAATAAATTCGTGAAGACAGTACATACAAATAGGTGCAAAATGATAGAGAGCGAATTGAATAAAAGAGGCGTAAACGGAGGGTGTGCGTGTGTGTGAAAGAGTACCTTCGAGTTGTCCTTAGTGGTAGGTACAGAAA
The DNA here is from genome assembly GCA_019776445.1 of Tomocerus maximus. Lineage (NCBI taxonomy): Eukaryota > Metazoa > Arthropoda > Collembola > Entomobryomorpha > Tomoceridae > Tomocerus > Tomocerus maximus. The sequence continues at coordinate 3,047 of JABASH010005756.1, read as the reverse complement.
AGGATCTCTGTGACTTGAAAAGAGCACGAGCCTGGCTCTGAGAATCAAACAGAGAAGACAAGAACAGAGAAAAACAGAAACATTCCAATGAATAGAAAGTTATCATGAATAATGTCGACATAGCATTAAAAACACTACATGTCTGGTTTTGAGTCTGTCAAATATAACCAGATGAAGTAGGAAATAAACAAGTCAGAGGCCCAGTCCCAGTTCCAATGCAATTTTCAACAGGGAGGAAAAACAGCCGCAATCGCAAATGTATGTAGTCAGTCAGCTTGTAAATTAACGAAATCGAACAACAATCATAAAAAACAACAAAAAGGCATGGGGTGGGTGGGGATACCTCCGTAAACTATCGTATGTCCATAAGTAGTTCAGCTCAATCAACTCAACGTGACTATGACAATATGACAGTGCTGTGCGACTAGTCACTTGTACAGGGAGGGGGCTCAATGAGTGAAACTGCGAAAAGAGCTCTAATTGGCGAGCACAGTTACCATGACCAGTAAAAGAGGAGGCAAAATAAAAAAGTGTGAGATGGGAACTCATCTCACTTTGTGCTCGTTCCGGACAGGCATGGATGCCGACCTGTGTGACTTGAAGTCTCGAGGACACGACAAATCCAAGCTACGCCAGTTTTTCGCACCGCTCTGTACCTTATGTTTAATATTTCAATTCATTTTCCTCCGTGTTGATCTACTCTTATTAACTCCCTATTTCATTTACACAAATTCTCTCCATTCAGACACCTAGCCATTGAATATTATGCATTGCATTCTTTCATCTAAATAAACATATCCTTAGCACTCCCACCACAAGTCCCGCTCCCATCTCCCCACACTTCTTCTACATCTCATTATATTATATACAATATATATTTTTTCTCACACGGTCAAGTCTTTTAAAAAATTAACTCAATACAATCAACAGAATATCCATGTCTTACTTGCTCCACGGGAGTTAGTTTGTTCTGTTGTCTTTGGGCCTGGACCAGAGATGATTGGTCAAGAAGATCCCATGATTTCTGACGCCGATTCGTTGGAGATTTTGGACTCCATGTCATGTTTTCATTTGACGATGCTAATAGTCTCGACAAATGATGACGAACGTGGCAACGGCTACGCACCTCTTCTGACACTGACACCAAGGCTATAGACATATTGTACGTTTAATTTATGATGAACATTCATATAGCATTAAAATTGTTACAATTCATAACTATTGAACAAAATTAATTAAATCATACCAGCCAGATACGCTACATTTTCACGGCTCACTTCAAATTTATCCTTTTTAGTTGGTTTAGCAACGACACCAAGGAGCATCGTCAGGATCCTCGTCGTTCTGGACACTGTGGTTGGCGTTGGATGCCGAAACCCTTTCAATAAATGTCCAACGAGAGCGAAGTGAAAATTAGCTGCAAAAGTATTACAAATAGATAATTATCCAATTGAATGACTTCAATGTGTTTATGTATAGATTGTAAACAGTAATAAAAGCTGGAAAACACAGAGCGCAGAAAATTCATACAGAAAATTTTACCAGCAATCAATTACAATAGCACTTACTTTTGAATGATAATCCAACTGCATGGTCAAGCTGTTTAAAGTGCCACTCAAGAGGTTCTCTTGTAGACATCATTATTTGGTCAACACTCTTATGCTCAAAAATTCCCTGTGAATCTAATGTGTGTAGATTTTGCTCCAATAGTGCTAGTCCACAAGCGTATAAAGATACCTCATCCAATTGCAAAACAGAAATCGCCACCCAAAATATCATTCGATGAATAGCACTCTCCTGCAATAATGAAAATTGTCAGGTATACTAGAACACAATTAAAATAGAATGATTGTAACAGGATATTCTTACTGGACGAAGAAGAGGTAGCAATCTGGTCAAACTCATCACGATGGCTTCAATCAGAACAACATCGTTGAAGCTTTCCAAAGCTTTTACTAAAATTCGCAGGAGCTGCTTGATTTCCTGATCCTGAATAGACTTACTAATACAACCAAACACAATTAAAGCTCGGGGCTGCAATGCAGGGTTATATCGGAGTGCAAACATTTTGGAATGTTGTATCCAGCAATGAAGCCAATCACAATCAGGAATGTCTCTCATACAAGCCTACAATTATGACATTAAATGGAATTATATTTTCCTTCTTTTCGGCAATTTTAAAACGCTTAACAGTAACTTATTTTGAATTCTTCAGTTCATATTACCTCAACGATTTCAAGAAGAGCATCAGTAATAACTTCTAAAGACGTTAGAGCCAGTCTTTCCCGATCCATCGGGGAAAAGTGACCCAACCATCTGTCTCCAGCATGCCTGTATGACGAACGGAAAGCTGTTACTGCTGCAGATTTGACTTTGCTAATTCCAAATAACAGGTAGAATTTTGGCAAGGAAAATTCGTCCAAGCTCAGTCTTAATACTCTGTGTGTTTCTTCTGCAATTTTAATTAATTATCGTTAGCATTTAGGAATTATTTCACACAGAAAGCTAGTATTCATGTAAAACGAATGCTGTACCTGAAAACTGTGGTTGTGTGCAGGTACATAGTGAGTGGATAATATTAATGACCAGTCCATGAGTAGATGCTCTCATAGAGACAGAACCAGTACAGACCAAAAAGCATACAACGTGGACTAAATATGGTAAATGATGTGCTACATCCAAGCAATTATTAAAAGACAGCATCAGTAGATATCTCGCGAGAATGGCAATATCGTCCCACATTAGATGTTGTTCCAACGTAGCTACAGGAGATGTACACGTTTTCTCTAGCACACGACACAATCTTCCAATCACCTACACGAGAAATCAATTAACCCACAATATTAACAATCAATTCCAATACTCAACATGATTTCAAATCGCCTTACGCTAATTCTCATAATACCAAATTAAAATGATTCGCAAAATTTCACACCAAAGAGATTAAAACTACATTTAAACCAGTAACTCATTACTAAATAAGCTAATATCCCCGGTGAGTCGAAAAAAACTATTCAATTTTTTATCAATAAAATCTAGTTCATTTG
>JABASH010005755.1:0-11573 GCA_019776445.1 Tomocerus maximus | reverse complement strand
TACATAGCGCAGTTTTGGCTGAAAACGTTTTGTTCTAAAAGTAATTGAACATTTTTACTTATAGGTAGTAGGTATTGAGCATATTGTAATATTGTAAGGTATAATTAGATAAGAGTTTATAAACCATTTTATTTAACTCACAAGTATCCGTGTAGTATATGCCTAGGAAATGAAGGGACTATAGGGGGACAGGACAAAGATTAAAAAAATATACAAGAATAATATAAATGTTATATTATGGAGTCATTTCTTAGGTAAATACTTTTGAACGATTTAATATGACCAAAAATGTTAAAAACAATTAGCTAGACGATAAATGCTGGAATACAGAGGAATTTAGCCAACTAACGAGTATACTGTATTCTTTTTTTACACATTCAGCTCATTTTACTGTACGCACAGCATGAAGTAGTAGAGTGCACTATATTTTAGTGTTAATAAATTTAGTGATCTCAATCTCAATTTCAACCTTCATTTTCTGATTTTATCTTTCGTTACTTTCTTTGTAAAAATGAACATGGTGGCTTTTTTGGAAGTAATAAATAGGTTTAAATTATTATTATTCATTGAATTGCAACTAAATAAATATCGGACATTGAAAACTCCAATATATCTTGTATATCATAACTACATGGGACAATAACACATCAACTACAAATGTATTCAAAACACGATCTCCCACATCAACAACCGATTTTCAAATATCACTATTATACCTACAATACAACTAAACATTACATTATAACAACTGTTTAAGCTTATGTAGTCAAAATTTAGCATCACAGAAGGCGAGGTTTGACTTCGAAATATAAAAACATTATACACCAAAGGACATTGTAAATTGTAGTAACATTACAGTCTCGGAGTTCTAATTAATCAATAGATTTTACATATCATATCTGTATAAGATTTTGGGTGAGCTAATAAATTAACTTACAAAATGTCTAAGTACATAATAATCATCCAATTAATTTTCTTTAATGTCACTATTTTACTGATTTCAACTAACTATCATTATTATGTTCCATAATCGGGAATTCTCTTTTCAAACATTTTTACTTTGTCAAAGCATCACAATGGTATTATGATACTGTACATCAAAAATTGGTTTTGCTATTATTGTATGTTGAATGCTAATATTTACATATGGCAATAATACATTGACCGTATTAGCATTGTAGATAGGCCACAACCGGAAGTTTAATGGGGAAATGATGTTCTGTGTCGTAACTACTGTAGGGATTCTTTGGATTTCGCTTTCAATTTTTGTGCACTTGCATTTCTAAGTGTTGAGCTTCGTGAAATACAAGACTCCGCTCGCGCTGCTGATTCAGCGTCTTTTACTCGCTTAGCTATCATTCTTGCTTCCTTACAAATTCTTTCCGCTTCATCATATTCGCCTTTTTGCATGTATAAACTTCCAGTATTTACTCTAATAGCAGCTTGTAAAAACTTATGCTTTTCACCAGCAATTTTGTTGCATTCCTGCAGTTTTTCAATAGCTCCGTCTATATCACCTTCCAAAGCTAAGATTGTGGCCAAATCACTGGCAATGGCTACAGCCTACAAAAATCAAGGAAATAAAAAATAATAATACCACGTTTATAATTGCAGAACATTAAATACGCCATTCTCGAGAAGCATCATGCAAACATAGCAAACATAACAATCCCTTTATACGGTTTTTAATTGTTTATACATAGAAATGGACCTTGGCACTTTTAGATTTCTTAACTTTATGTAGGACATTTAATAAGAACAATAACAAAACATAATAGTTACAGCCTTTTGGTCTATTTTACAGAACCAGAACGTATTAACCAAAGAAAAATTATTTCCATACAGCCCATGACATAGCATATTATACTATTATAGACAAAAATGAATGAGTAGCTATCTCACCTGCTGGGAATCGGCACCAACAGCCATAGATGCATATTTATATGCTTCTTTAGCACAACTTTGTGCTTTACGGACTACTTCCCTTTCAATTTTATCAGCTGATCCACGGCTTAGGTACATTTGAGACAAACTCTGAATTGCCCAAGCAGCCAAAAGCAATGTATCCTCGTCATCAGCGCCGTGTTTTTCGATCTAAAAATATTTTTAAATTTAATTTCTATTGGTTTGGATCATAACACGTATTTTAGTGTAAAATAAAACTGAATTGAATACCCACCTTTTCTCTTTGAGCATTGGCACAATACTCAAAACCCGCAATAGATTCCTCGTGATTGCCCTTTTTGGCATAAATTAAGGCAAGTTTTATACTAATCTCGATTATTGAGTTATCATTAGCCGCAACATTTTGGTGGTAAATAAGACGTTGGGTTACACGCTTAAACAAATTCTCCGCTTTTTCCAATTCTTCTTTTTGAAACGATAAGTTTGCTTGTATGTCCAAGATTTGTGTTTTTGCTTGTTCTAAATTTTCCAAGTCGCTCAGTTGCCAGGATTTTGATAAGTGTTCATCAGCTTTTGCGAGATTTCCCTCCTATATATTTCAGTGAAAATTTTAAACACTTTATAAACATTGGTAAGTAATGTATAAAATATTGAACATTATTTTATTAGCAACATTATATTTTAGTTTTAGAATGTATTTCTTTCCCCGAATTCCGACTTTACGTACCTGAATGGCTAATATGGCTCTTTTAATCTCCATCAAGACCTGCTCCTCGATAGTCAGTTCCTTTTTCTTTTCAAAGAGTCCCATAAATCCAACTGAGAAACCGCCCAGCCCTAAAATAGTTCCCGCGGCACCAAAAAATGTCTTTTTACTATGGAAAAAACTTTGATAGGATTTACATCTTCTGAACTGGGTTTTTTGTAGTCTATGAGCCGCTCTACATACTAAATTAATGTTAGAATTTCGATACAAATTCGACGTGTCTATTGAGTGAAAGTGGACTAAACGGATCGAGTCTAATCGTTTTGCAACTGACAAGGATTCTGCAAACTGTCTCGGTATTTGTCCACCCGGTGGTGTAAACAAGGCTACATTTATCATTGACACATTTAGGAACCTGGGAAACATTTTTGACGTACAAGTCGGTAGCGTCAAAATGTCCCTTTAAATTTTTAAAACATGAAAAAAACCGGAATCCGATTTGTCTTTGGTTCGGTCCGGGTGGTTAGATCCTCAGATCCAATACAAACTGGGCGCCATAGGAATTGTGGCGCTATACAATTTTTTCAAAGATGACAAACTTTCTCTTGCACGCACACGAGTAAAAATCTTCAACAATACCGATTCATTCAGCATTTCATTTATTGTGGCCAACAAGGAGTGTCAGTAAACTGACAACATACCGTAACAACCGAATGGGAACCGGAAGTGGAAATTCAAGATAATAAGCTACACACTTGTCACAGGTATCCGATTTCGCTATCAGGTATAAAGATTCAAAATTAGAATTAATATCATACTGCAAATAATCGTTGTAAAAATGGGAGGTTTTGACAGTTGACACTTGACATGACAAACGATTGAAGTAATAATTTAATGCTTTACTTTCTTTCAGTTTCAATCCTGGTGTCTGGATACTTTGTGATTCGTTTAATTTAAGTTTTCTTATGCGTGACAGTCAAGGTCTTCTTTTTCGGTCAAGTCTTTAATGTCTCGTCCACCATCGGCTTCGGCAAGATCGCCTTTCGTCAATGTACCCCTTTCTAAGGAACCAATTTCAAAAGGAAAAGTTCCACCACCTCCAATGATGTTATCTCAAAATATGTATTCTAAAGGAAACCAGTCATCTCCAATGTTTCCAGACAATCAAAATAGCAACAAGTAATTTATTTTTTGACGATGCGTATGTTATGTTTTAATGTTTTGAATATCTAAATTGGAATTTGATTGAACTAGTGTTCGCATGCTCAAACAGAATTTGAAAGCAAAATAGATGTAATAATTTACTCGCAGCTTTCTTCGTTCTTTTGCTTTCTCCTATAAAACTTTCTCATGAATACCTACTGAGATTCTGGCCAATATTTTGTATATACTTATGTTACGACGGGTGGTTTTTTAACAAAACCGGAAACTTTAGTAAGTTTTAAAAAATGATATGTAGTATATATAGGTATGTACAGAATGTAGGGGTAAGGTATATCAAGTCCAGCAGTCCAGGGGAGTGTAAAGTAAAAGTTCATGACCTGTACTTCCAAAGGTCAGAACCAAATGGTTCATACAGAGTTATATCCATATCATAAGTAAATGTAATGTGTTCCAATGGTTTTATAATAATATAATACACGTACATGTATGTGAATATCCATATGAATGCTACGGATTGCGACCCAATAGGCCAAATAATGTTTTCTTACTCCAAAACAAGTGATTTAAGATATCAAAACTCTAATGTTTATGTTTGTACAACAGCAAAGAAAAGTTCGTCAAACATTCTATACAATCAAACGGTGGGAAAGTGTTATCTGCATCTCCATCTCTAGAAAGTACTAAAAAGTTACCGAGTAAATACACACTACATCCGTCCCACAGATATCCTATTGCTCCATTGGCTCCGCAGTTTACCACAAATGGAAATGTCAATTTAAGTGCTTCGGAAGGAAGGAAGGCTTTAAGGGCTTTTACGGAATTACGGCAATCAGCATCTTCTCTTTACCCAAGTACATCAAAAACTTCTGTATTTTTGAAGGAAACAAGGAGTGCTGAGGAATTGATAGAAAATAGCACTACTCCATTTATACATATGCTCATGTCACATCAAGCTGAAGCTTCAAAAGCAAAAGAACGTAAATAATATAGCTTTTATTTTTCGGGAAGGTGAAACTATAGGCGATTTAAAGATGTACATTATAGCATTATAGTGGGGAAATATTAAAATTCTAAAAAATAACTTTATCAGATAAGCGTCTTGCTATAATAAAGGCCCTTCCGAAGAGAGAGATTCTACAGCCACGTGTTCAGCATGAGCCCTTATCGTTTCCTGAGTTTTACAGAATCACCGCCGGTAACTCGTCGTCAGATGCCAATAGCACGAGCAGTGAAAGCTCATATAATGCTAGCCCATCTCTTTCTGCGTTCTCGAGTGCAAGATCTGAAAACGAATTAGGGATACATTTGCAAGCCAATGCCATAAATACAAGAATAGAAGAGCTTAGTTCTTCACTTAGAGATAAGAATGTGGAGATTTCTGTAATGAAGAGCGAAATGAAAAACTTGCGAGCTACTGTGGAAGAAAGTTCTAAAGAAGCGAACCTTGCCAAAAAAATGCTGCAGAATTTTAGAGTCAAAATGTCATCTTTGGAAGATCAGATGGATATTTTAGAAGTTGGTTTTGTCATTTGTCTACCGTTACGCAATATCGATTAGGTCATGTAATTTTTGGAAAAACAGTATTTTAAGTAGGTATTATACTAAAAAATCTTTCTATTTTCTCTATTAAGGATAGAGTTAATAAGCAGGAAACTGAGATAATTGAGCATCTTATTACTAAGATCGAAGAAGATATACCACCGTCAACGTCAGAATCTCTTATGTCTGTAAACACGGAAGAAAAGGTAGCAATCAAACCTACTTCACCTCCTCACCTTTCAACTGCTATCAATTTTGACAAAATTTTGTGGAGTATTGGAGATCTAAATCGTCGAATGGATAAAATGCAATCAATGCAACTTATTTATGCTAACGATAAATCAGGAGCAACGTTTAAGGTTTTTAAGATGATGCTTAATAAATGTACTTCGTTAACAACATTTGTTCAATGAGTTAAGGAGACAATAATGTGCTTTATGTACAAAATTTTGACTTTGTTAGCAACCAAATCCTGTCACATTACTAATGTACAAAAATGGCATAGTCTTGGGTGAAAGTGGATTTCGAAGTTATAATGTAGATTCTGTGAAACAAGTTCTCATTGATCTTTGCAAAGGATATTTTCCGTCAGAATTGTATACGCAGCACCCTAACGGGATATTCATAAATGTAATTTTTTAACTTGCCCTCTTCTAGCTTTAATTAAGCTTTCAAAATCAACTTATTAAACCTACCTTTTTCATGATACGAGAACCGTTTGTTCGGTCATGCAGTGTACAAACATTTTTAATGTGATTGTGGGCTCATTTTCCATTGGTTATTTAAGGTTACAGACAAAAGGGCAGTTGACTATCGAGAAGATGATACTTTTAGTGGAAAGGGGTGTAAGTTATCAGAGTTAGAAAACATGCCAGAACTAGCTATCCAAAGACCATCTAGAAATCAGATTGTTCCTCCTGAAATAACGTAATAAATAATGATAAATAACGAAATTAATGATCTTATTAAGGCATTTTAATGATGGAAGTTGACTGAAGTGAACACTTTGATTGTTTCATGAATTCACTTTTTCTAGTGCCTCAGTTGAATCATTGGGATCTTTATTATCTAAAAAATCCTGCCATGAACTAATTGGTATTCCAGACCTCCTATCGGACGATAAAATAAAACGAATACAGGATAAAATAATAACACTGAAATTAAAACATATTAGCAATGGTTATTCTGCTAAAGCTGATATAATTATGAACATTGGATCTAGGAATTATTAACATCTATGACTGAAATATAATTAGAATTTTGTTTATTTCAGAAACGTGCTATAAAATGAAGATATCTGTTTCAACTCCTGTCGAAAAACTTATTCTACATTTGATGAAGAATATAAAACTGGAAGCCCAAGCAAATCAAATAGAGGTTAACGAGATAAGTGGAATTCAAGCTGGATTTAAAATAGATATAATCAGTTCTGCTCCATTTGGAATTCTGTCGAATGGTCACGCATCATTAAAAGACTACGGAATTGAACAGAACACACTTCTCTACATCGCTGTCCGTTGAGAAGAGGAACATGAAACAGATAGGACCACGAATATAACTAAGAATTGAATGGATAAATCGACTACATTTTTTGAAACAGTGTTGCTATACAAAAATGGCTCAAAAAGAAGGGTCAGATGTCAATTTTGTAACTAAACTTATTTCAGCTTCGAAAACTTTGACTAATGCAAATATACTTAAGGGTGAATATGAACTTATTCTAAAAGAGCTTACGCTTTTTAAGAATTTCACTAGTGTCTTTTATAAACCGTCCAGTAGTGGCCTACAAAATATTTTGACAATTACAGCGAAATTAATTAGTGATTCAAGTGTACAACAAACAGGCGAAAATATATTAATAACTGTGTGTAACAATTCTTCAGCAATCGATTTCTCGCCTAAATTTTGGCAATTGTCTATTGAGTATTTTGATGGGGTAGACCGTAGAGTATCTTCCTGGAAACTCGAGGAGCCTTTAGCCAAGGGAAAGTCTTATAATTTTGTAGTAAAATTTGTCCCTGATGTTGATTTTCGCCCCATACAAATCAAAGTCAATTTTATATTTACTTTGTTGTGGAAAGAAGACAGATTTGTAAGAGTCTTACCAATAGGCTCAGTACTGATAGACGTAATGTATTTCTTAAATCCAGGGCGTCTGTTTGGAACTTTATCTAGTCCTAGTTCATCTACCATGTCTTCAATTTACGATTTATGTAGACGTTTACAAGGTCAGGATAAGCTTTTTTACTGATAGACGTAATGTATTTCTTAAATCCAGGGCGTCTGTTTGGAACTTTATCTAGTCCTAGTTCATCTACCATGTCTTCAATTTACGATTTATGTAGACGTTTACAAGGTCACGATAAGCTTTTTTCGACGGTCACAATGTTTGAATTTCAGTTTGATTCACAGTTGACTGACCTTTTCATAAATGAAATATTTCTCCGCGATTCTCTCCATAGAGGATTTCCGTCTGATTTTGTACGCATAATGGATGAGAAAAGCTCGCCAACTTATGGTGATGGACAAGCTGGTGAAAATATAGAAGTAAAAGACACCAAAACAATAGAATTTGCTGTGTATGTTCAAAGTGAAAAGATTTCGATTAGTTATCCTAAAAATGGAGGCTCCATTGTTTTTAAGTGCTCAAATAGTAAATTATTATTTAGTGTTAAAGCAGCCATTTTTCACAGACTTCTTTCTTGTGATGGGATAAAAGTTGTCTGTCCAGACGACAAAACATGTGAAAAATTATATTCAATTAAACTGATACTGGAATCAAAACATAAAACCTTGGATTCATATGAGGAATTAATGAAATTGTACTTACAACTTAGAGATATCAGTGAATCTGTGAAATTCATTAAACTAAGTTCTATAGAGTAGAATTAAATATGAAATCCATATGAAATGAAAAATCATTTTTTACTTTTTTCCTTTGGTAATTCATAAATTAAGCGGGTTTTACAAAATGCATACAGTTGCAACCGTTAAGGGTTGGGTGACAGGATACATATTAAATATGTATATTTTTTATTAGGTTAGGTTCGTTAAAGAGGCAAGTCAGTGTTTTGCCGCAAAACACTGACCCGTACCTTTAATGGTTGCACGGTTGCAACTGTATGCATTTTGTAAAAACCCATAATTAAGACCTTTGTTAAGTTAGCGAAACTATATTTATGGAAATACTGTCTGTACCTCTGTTACTTTATTAATGTCCCTTTTGGAAAACAGTTCAAATTTTTTAATTTGAATTTAACTCGTATTGACAATAATAAAGCTGATTCATTGAAATTTTCTATACTCGTTGTTAAAACAAAGGCTAAGTTAGAAAATGGACAAAATCGGTTACACTTACACCCCCCCTGACTGGGGGAGAGGGTCAAAAACTAAAAATCGATGTAACTTTTTTCACCTGACCACAAAAACACATAGTGTGCTAGAGAGAGGTGTTGAAATATGTAAAACTACAGCGTTTGTGGCACTAACAAGAAACCCATTTGCATTCTCACGGAGAATTTTAGCGACATTATATAGAAAGTGGATCGAAAGGTTATGGCATTATGACATTAAGTTATTCGATGTATAGAGTATAGAACATACATATTTGTGTACACAAATCGCGTTCATTATATTAGATTTTAGCTCGTACATACCTATTTGTATGGATTTTGAAGTAATCAAAAATATATTTTGTGTTTTAATGCCTATATTTTTGTGTTTTGAGCAGGGTATTGGAAAATACTTTACTGACTATTTTGCCAATTTATAGTACCTAGTTACATATTACAAAATTATGCTCATTTAGTGAGCATAATTTTTATGATTTTTTGAATGTATAATTAAATTAAATAAATAATCATAATAATCTCATCATATACCAGTGATTCCATCCCTAATTCATATTTTTCAAAAAGTGGACTGCAGTCACCTTTACTCGCAACCGAAGCCCTTTATTTTGAATATATCTCGATGAGGAATATCAATGCTAGTGGCTAGTGGACTTGAACTACCGGAAGATTTCTATTCAAAAAGTGGACTGCAGTCACCTTTACTCGCAACCGAAGCCCTTTATTTTGAATATATCTCGATGAGGAATATCAATGCTAGTGGCTAGTGGACTTGAACTACCGGAAGATTTCCTGACAAATGCTCATTATTACATAAATGTTGGAGTTGACGTGTAAAATTGTTCTAATAGTCATTAATTATCAGTTTTACTGCTATTTCGTATGTGGTAAAAGACTTGCTCTAATTAGTTTAATATGTAGTTGTGCCTCTGGGTACTCATGACTGAGGAGATCGCTTAACTCGAGCAATGCCAGACATTTATTTTCCACTTTGCGGAGGTCGTCTTCTAGCGCGGTCATGGACTTCATAGTTGGCTTGTATCGATGCAACTTGATTGATTCGAGGATTTTATATTTTTGCTGTCGTAAAATGACTTCAATCAAATTCTGAAATATAACAAAAGTTAAGGTTGAAAGATTCGGTTTGTCTCAAATAGAAGATTTGAAAATGGTTTGAGTTAAAAACAAACCTTGTGCTTCTGAACAGCGGAACCATTTATTTTCTCATCAGAGTCTTTAATCACTTCTTTCATTCCTATTAGGGTTTTTGTTTCTTCTTCAAGTCGGGTTTTCAATGTCTTTATTGTTTCCTTCATCGATTCGACCTCTTCTTCTGCATCTTTAGCTTCCTGTGTATCAGAGTGTTAAAAATGGTAGATATTTTCTGTTTTGCAGAATAACAATGGATTACCTTCAAAAGATTCCGATTTCTTTCTCTAATTTGATTGAAACTTCGCTGTATATTAAGTTTTGTTTTTTTCGGGTGTATGTTGGCCCTTTTTAAGTTGAAATCAGCTTTCTGAATAATTCTTTCTCGTTTTTCAATACTTCGCTCCATATCATTCATAAGTTTTTCTTGAGCACGTCTGAGCTCGTTGTAACGAACCTTTTAGTTGACATGAAAAGTTGATTTTGTATCTGTAGAAAAATTGGAAATGATTGACAATATTGAAAGTGGCTTACTTGCATATGGTGAATAGCCAATTTCAACGGAGCTCCCGTTCCCTCTTGTTCCACTTTGAGGGAATTCTTCAATTCTTTTACCATCCGAACTTTCTTTTCCCACTGAAGACATTGCTCATGAGCTTCTTGCAAATTTCCGAAGAGTCTCTCTTTTTCTTCCTCCATTACTTCAATATCCTGTTGTAGCTCTATTGAGTCTTGTTCAGCTTCCTTAAATATTCATTCATTTAATTATGTTATGCACAGATTTTGGCAAACAATTTTAGAAATCAGATAATATACAGATATCGCGACATTCCTTTTACATTTAAAGCCTTAGTGCGCCAAATATTACTTTACAAATAGCACCACAGCGCATGGTGAAAGTTTCTTTTCTTTTTAATACATAGATAACTGTCGTTTGTTGGGATTCTTTGCAAAGAAAACTCCAGGTTATGTATTAGAAAAGGTTCTTTTTAAAGAAAGTTGGCCAGTTTAGGTATTGCTAACTCCTAGTACTTCACCGTGTCCTTATCTCAGGATGTACCAGAAAGTTTTCTCTTTAGAGAAAGTTCGATATAGAATTGTTGTATTGCAAGAGAAAACAACTTTCTTTTACGTTTAGGGCCGACTAAACTAAATTTTATCGGGGAATAAATTAGGTTCTAATTTTAATAGGCGAAAATTTAGATCTAAAAGTAGCAATAAAATAAAATCTACAAAATATTTGACAGGTTTAAAATAGAGGCAATAGAAAAATCCTCTAATTTAAAAAAATGTGTTTAACCTTTAACATGCAACCGAGTTCGTATTCCAACAAAACATTATTTTTCTCTATTTCAGTGGAATCGTTGATGTCTTTGGCGAGCTTTCCATTTGCATTCATTATTTGTATTCGTATTAGATCCGTTGCTTTTTTTAATCGGACAATTTCTTGACTCTTCCTATCAAGTTCTCCCTCAATTCGTTGTTTCTTTCTCTCCATAATAAATACCTCTGAAAAAATAGTATAGAATTAGAATTGAAAGTGAAAATTAAATACACATACAATAAAAACTAAATAAAATGCAAACCTTTGCGCAGTATGTCATTCCTGTGTAGCATTTTATCTCTTTCAGTTGTAAGCTGAACTAGTTCATCTTGTTTCTTTAGCCAATCCTCTTGCAATTCAATACAGTTCTCTTTGATTACAACATTACTTTTCTCCAGATCTTCGATTTCTTTTTCTAGTGGACCCACTTCCACTC
>JABASH010005754.1:0-11573 GCA_019776445.1 Tomocerus maximus | reverse complement strand
TAATCGGTCAGTGAAAAGCATTGTTGCGATTACATGACAATAATGTAATTGGTCAGTGAAAAGCATTACCATGATTACATCATTGTCATGTAATTGGTAGCGAAAAGGTTAATCATAATCATCACGTATCTTGATTCATGATTTGTTTGCAACGTTATTGGTGTGGTGGCTGACTTTTGGAACAGGAAGACATGTCAGTTAGAAAAGTGGGGGTTTATAGGCGATGGTGTTTTAATTTTAATCAACGTTTTTTTGCAAGACAGGGAACAAATTCCAGAAAATTTCAAAAATTGATAATGTTATTGCCATTGTTATCGCTCTGAAGTATGAATCCCTTAAGTGGCATTTGAATTTGAACTGTTTTTGATGACTTTATTCAGTTTTCTGAAGCATGAGTTTGATTGGGTCCGCTGGGGTCGGGTATGGGGCACGAATCCAAGATATAGCAGTATTAATGCATTGGCAATGATTACAGCAATTCAATAGTGGCAAGATATTCTTTGCAAATGAAGGGTAGCGTCGCGCTGTGTGCCCTGGCTTTCATGAATTAAATAAAATTAAAAGATAATATTTTTGCTGATCTTATAGTCATAGCGTCCATGGAGGACCAAGCACAGCCCCTACAGGAAGTTCTCCAGGCCCTATTTCTTCACCGTCGAGGTCAGCCAGTTCATCGTCTTCGTCTTCCGGCTCAACGGGAGCGATAGGCCGATTCCACACAAAGCTTGTCGCAAGGTTGAGAAGATCGCTTCGATTTAAGGATGCAGACCAGGCGACATCTTAGCAGGGGACGAGTTAAAAGAAAGCTGCAGCAGTTATGAAGAAGCGACCTTGATATTGCATTCTTCTGACAAGACTGACTATCTACGTAGGACATTGAGTCATTTGCTATAATGGAAAGAATGAAAATGACTTATATAGGATTCATGTTCATAGCTCAAAAATCACTTACCTATCTCTATTATATTTGAGTTATTATTTTGTTTTTGATGTAAGTTGTAACGTGAAAAGCTAAAAGCTTGTGAAGAGATAGCAGGATAAAATTAGGTGCATATGTTACTGTTAATATTGATAGGCCGCTATATATATTGTTAAAAATAGTTTTCTTATTCTCGTGGTTTTTTCTCTTCTATCCACCCACATTTATTGCTGGTATTGCCAATTTGTCAAATATTATGTACATTACATTATAACAAAGCGTTGTATTTACTGTTAACGGACATACTGACCATTAATGTACGCTTATCGAAATTCAACAGAAATGTTAAATATGAATAGTTGTAATGTTGCAAGTTATGAAACTACGAGATATAATAATAGTGACAGCAGTTACCATATATTTTATTCATTTTGATCCATAAAGCGAAAAATTGTGGGAATATTGGTATTGGTTGGCGTGTTACATTTATTATTTTTAAAGACTAGAAAAATGCATACTGTTGCTATTATTGGGGGAGTACTGCCCTGTACCTGGTAGGAACACTTGTAGACTTTTTAAAGATGTGTATTAATACTTTTGTGGTAGCAAAGTATTAAAACCATTTCTGTTGAGTAGAAAGCCTAATCGTAGAAGTCATTTATTTTTTGTAGTCAAACAAAATTCTGGTAAAACTCCATCCAAATTGTAATTGTAAATATTAGATTCGAATGCACAAACTTTTAACTGTTTCAGAGTCCGTTTCAGAGATATTTAATTGTACCACATATTATATTGTAATGTTATTATAGTAGACAATGAATGTTCATTTGTATTGCGTTGTTTGTATGTAATTTAAAACATGGACATTAATCTCTCAGTGCAGTATGATCAATATACATACAAATAACTCTTAATGTGTTATATGTAATTGTGATTATTATATAATTAAAAGCTAATAATATTATTAGTAGTAAAGCTTTAAATTAATAATGACGTAATGACAAATTGTTGAGATAACCAATCAATGTAAGATATAATGCTGACATTTTTTGGACAGTTTTCAACAGATATTGTAGTAATATCCTTTTAGTTGACTGCCTAAAACATATCCCACTGTAAGGAATTTAAACTGTTTTTGATCTTCTTTTAGCTAACAAATATTATTTTTGTTTAACTGTTAACCCCCTGTGAATCTGTAGACGTGAATAATGCTAACACTAATGATGATGCGACAATTGCCTAAAGTAATGATAATGCTTAAGTACCTACACACAAAAAATTTATGGACGTTTGAACGTACGTAAATGTGGCAGAAGCTGTTTATCTAATGATCCAAATATATAGCATATAATGTACACAATAATACAATCTTCCAAGTTGTGAAGTAAAGTCATTCTGTAGATTTATTTGGTGCTAATCAGTTGTATAGATACGTAATACGTAATTATAATGCTTCTGAATATTATATGGAATGATAGTAATGGCAGCAGTTTGTATTTAGCAGTAGTGTGATACTTGCGAATCCACTTACTACTACCACTTGTAAACTGTGTCATTTCATAGTGTCTAACGAAACTATTCAGTAAGAAAATTATTTAAGTACAGTTACTGCGGTCGGTGTACAGTAGGTAACTAGATAATGATTTGCCATACTCGTGTAATAATCGTGTTAAAACGTAAGAGGTGTAGTCGTAATAGTCTGTATTTTCTTATTCGATGAAAACTGCAGTTTTGCAAAAAGATACTTATTTGACATCGCAAATGTAGAACTGTAGAGACTTGTTAAGTAGATTTAGCTATAATATAATAATGAATTTACAATTATGCAATACAATTTCCCCTTTTTGTTTGTATTTATTAAACCTAAGGATACACACTGTTCTAGCTTATTAGCTTATAAATTGTCCGCGTCACGACATACACCGATATATATAAATAATATATGTAGTCTGGCAGTCTGGCCCTAGCTTTGTATTCAATTCGAAGGTCTTGTATTAATTATTGAGTTAACACTAATCTGTGAAAAATAATTTTAATAATTGTTATATTTGCTTGGGTGTTAATAATAGTAATATTTCCGTTGCAACACTAGATATAACTCAGAGGACTGAGGAGTGTAAATACCTGAAAACTTGGGGTTTGGAGTGAGTGAGATGACAGTTAATGCAAGGAACCTTCCCAACCTCCCATGATTAATTTTAAATACTATCACATCATCGCCTAATAAATTCAATTGTCTTTTGGTGTTTGTCATTAAATCAGTTGTTGCCTATCAATTTAATAAGTACTTGTACAAACCATATCTGTCCAACGGCATCTGTCCAACTATGACGAAGTGTTTAATGGTGAAACGGTGCTAAGTGATATTAACTTAGCTGGAAACCATGTGCAATCTGCCACACCATGATGGAAGTCAATGCCCCGGCAGCTCAAAAGGCATGATTTCGCTATAGTATTATTAACTCTCTAAGCATGGTAAGGGAAAATAGCTGGTTAAAGTTGAAATGAGGGCAGTGAAATGCAGATGTTTCAAGTGTTTTGTTTTCAGTTGAGTAAGCTTTTAGTGTCATATTTGGTTTCATTTATTACATCTTCTTCTGCAAATGCCGAACAATTTGAGTTGTTATCAAAGGATTATGATTTTTCGTTTTATCATTCTCATTACTGAATATTATAGCTAATTCCTCTTTGCAAGGTCAGAGATTATTTATAATTTGGTCTTAATGCAACGTGGATTCGTCCGTCTATGCAAATAGTAATGTTTCTACCGAAAATGTAAGGACACGGGTATTATTATTTAATACGATTCGGTGAAAGGTTTTGAATAGTATATATATTTTTCTTGTTTTGTACATACATATACAATCTGGATCCTAGTGTATCTCAATGCATTTTTGTATATTTATTTCCTTAGCATAAAATTGTAGTAATAATGGATGGGCAGAACCATTCCCTTATACGACCTAGTAAAAAGGTATCCCTTGCTGTCCTCGAAATTCAGGCTGGAACTGAAGAGCTCCGACTCCAGGAAACCCTCCTGTTTAACAATTCAAGTTAGCTCAATTAAAATACTAACGATACTTACTACCGAGTACCGAACATGGACATAATATATTTTTCATCTTGTATCTATGACTGTTTACTCATTTGCATTTCACCCGATTTCTAAATGAATCTCACAATGCCCATCCCAGGAATGCTGTTGTATGGAACGAACTTAGACTATATAAGGTATACCTTATATACCTTATATAGTCTAAGGGAACGAAGGAGTCAAGGAGTTGAGAATGGAAATTGGGAAATGTAATGGATACACACACTTCCTTTCCTACTCATTCAGAGAGTAGGAAAGGAACGAGGACGAGGGACGACTCGGATAAAAGCTATAGCTATATGTGACATTTTGCAATTATGTGCAATAATTAAATGGAAGTATTTACTTGTTCGTATAACTGTGTATTGCATACGAGCGTACGTAAGTAAGTATATGAATAACATTTGTTATGCAATAGTGATTACAATTTAGTAGTTTTAACCGGGTTTTTCTAGTGTTTGCAAAAATAATTTACATTTAGGCAACAATCCAATTTAGGTATTTAACCTCAATAAGCATTTAAATTAATACATGCAGTATAGTTATACCACATAACACATACGACTTACGACTAGTCTCAAAAGCCATTTTTAGAGCACAATCGGTGTCAGTGTCTTTTCGTTTGTGATGTAAGTTGGATTGGGTTTAGGACTTTAGTAATGATTGTGCCTACTACTATATGTAGTTATAATACACTGTTATTGTCTGCGTCTGATCTACCTCTACCTATTTATTTGGTTTATATATTACAGCCATTAGGTATTCGGTCACATACTTAATGCTCATTCTAACATTAGTAATTACAAAAGCAATAGGAAGACTGGATTTATAAGGATAATGTCAAAGAAAATGATAATGCTGTTTGTATTTACTTGCTTGCTATTGTTGCTATAAATAAATCTACACAGACATTTTACCATCCTTAAAATTCTCGAATGCATGCATGCGTAAAAATTCCTCTGCAAGAGAAGGACGCCAAAAATAATGGAAGGGTGTCTATGTTTACGAAGGTTGGAAGTTGTAATTGTGGCCATTATAATAATACATTTTGTAAACCAAATGGCAATTTTCTTGTCTCTTGAACTTGGCGACAGAAGTTCAGATATGCAAAAATGGAATCTGGGCTTGTGAGTAATTTTGTAAACATTCATTCATCTCCAAACTACTATATGTGTATTATGAGTGCGTGCTATTATATTGTAAATGTCACTACCTACTAATTGCATAGCGTTACTGTGCTTCTTGCCATGGACCATTAATATACTGTACAATGTTTCAACAACATTAACTTCTGAGAATAATACGAATTTCAATCGTGAATATTGCCATGAACAATCGGTAAATATATCCAGTCAAATCAATAATTACCCATTTGTGTTGGGAAGAACTGATTCCTTACAGGACCACCATTAAAGACGCCACTGCGTCTTTCCCGTAAAATATCGTTCCACGAAGGATGCTGAGGATCTCTGTCCATAGTTGGTTGAAGATTTTGTTGTGGCTGGAAAGGGATTTGAGCCTGGGCCTGCGACATTTGTTGTTGACGTTGTTGCTGTTGTGGGTACGTAGTAGCTTGCTGTTGGAAAGTTGTTTGCTGCTGTTGGAATTGCATGGGTAAAGGTAAGTCAACTCTTCGGCCCATGCTGATCTGTAACTCCGTTGAGAATGGGCGAACATTTCTGTCATTGTTCATTGGTCGGACTAGTAATCCAAAAGGAAATGGAGGAGGCGGGGGCCGAAATCCTCCGAATGGATTATTTTGCCATGAAGGAGTAGCGGCACCAGCAAAGAATTGCGTCATCATCATTTGTGGACTATTGGGTATCGAGCCAAGAGAAGGGGTATTTTCCTGTCTTGTTTCGACTACATGTGCACCGGCTGAACAAAGTAATACTACTTTTAGCTTAACTGAACTTTATACATGTATGCAAGCTTTAGCTTATCTTTTTGTATTTACCGTAATGGGCGAAAAATGATCCATCAGTTCTTGTGCATACCAAAAGCGGACTGAAAGAAATAGAACGGAAAAGAGTTATTATGAACTGCTGAACTGCATGACATGAATTTGTGTAAATGAATGAGTGAAATGAAGTTCCAAAAATAATAGACAATTATAATTGTCACTCAAATGATGGGATTACCAGCAATCTCCTGTTACTCCTAGAATGGACACTGCGGGGTTTTCAGATATAAGACTACATTGAGCATCAAGAGGAGGAACTTTGCAAATGATATCGGAGCATTTCTTATTCGTATCTTGACCAGATTCTGGGACAATTAAAACTTCAGCGGATCCTGTACCCACTCCAATACTGCCTTCAGTTGTAGTTGTTAGTTCACTGTCTTCAGATACTGTGCCTGCAGTTTCTTTATCCGTTCCCAAGAGTTCCTTTTTGTCATCAGTAGTGGAGTCTGCTTTAGGTAATTGTTTCCCGGAGCTCGCCGTTTTGTCAGTGGCAATGGCAATGAATAAATCAGATTGGGCTTTAATGGGAGATTCTATATTCCGTAGCGTTGTTACAGGACTTTCCTTAGCTCCATTTCCTTCCACAGGATTGTCTAATAGAATTACTGCACATAATGTTAGCAGCACAGTGGGGATTTTCATCCTGAATGATGATTACTTTAGCTAAGTTGCTTAAAGTTATTCCAGCAAGAGTATTTCGAATCTTGAGTGTTGAGGAAGTGTAACTAAATAGCAAGTGAAATGTCTAAAGAAACTTCAAACTGTATTTAAGCAATAATTTTACTGTTAGAAAGTTGGAATATGTTAAATGGGAACAAATGTGAATGTATATTGATTAAATTAAAAACTCAATAAATTGGCTGTTCTAATTTTTCCCTTCAGCAACCAAGTATTCGCTTATTTTACATGTGTGACCTCATGACACGATATAGATGACTATATGAAATGATTCATTTTATGTATAATGACCATCTTCAATGGAAATGTCCAGCCATTGTTCCCTACTAAATTGGTTCAGGTAAATCGAAAGTAGGTCAGAATCTAGCCGTTTTAATAAGCGGAACAAAGAAAATAAATATGCGAAAGTATTTGTATGTACAAGTGTCAATGCTTTGCTTATTCCCTACATTACCAAATGAAGTGATCAATGCTTCTGTGACTGACAACAACTACAACTTGGCACTAATAATTAGTGTATTTTTTATTGCATCATAGATATTCGTCGTAACGGTTAAAATCGATACTCGATCCATGCTTTTGAAGAAAATTGTATTTACTAATGACATCAACAATTGGTTTAGTTTGTTTAGTACATTATATGGCAATATTAATTAATATGTATACTTTCTTCATTTCTATATTCATGTGCTAATTTACAAAGGGTTCCTTCCTTTTGATGTATGATTAAGTTCGGAAATTCAAAATATGATATCGATTGTAGTTTGGAATGGATAACTGAATAATAGCCCAGATTTGAGATGTACTTTCATTACACATATTATCCTGAGTGGTTTGCTCGGGTGAATTTTAAATAAGCCTGGATGTTGGCCAATTTTGATTAATGGGTGGATGTTGTGAAAGGTATTTAGCACTATACTGTTTAAAGAATTGCAGAAAGCATATAAAATATAAATAGTTCCACCGTTAAATTACAAATCTAAAACAGGTACTGCAATGCAAACTGCAAGATCATAATGTGCACATGATTTACAGATACATTTACATGTGAAGGAATTTTATCCTCTAACAATTTGAAATAACCGACATCATCCAAAAATTGTTTTGTGGAATTATATAGAAATATAGCAGTAGTGAACAATAAAGTCATAAAAATGTCGTAAAACTGTAGTTTAAAAATTATTAAAGAACCGACGAAATATGAAAGCTTGAGATTAAGCACTTAAATCTTTCACATTGAAACGTTACATCTTTATTTACGACTTTTCCTCAGTCAGAGTTCACGTTGTGACAATGAGAGAGATTTTATTGATGGAGAATTGTTTTTGTTATATGAACACCAAGCAAAATACCAATGTATTCCAGAAAATGGTATCGCCTGTACCTACAATAAAGGGGAGCAATTTTTCTCCGTATCGAATACATTTATTTGATTGCGATAGCAAATTCCTATAAAAAAATGTGGATGTAAATGATTTATCATCAGAAATGAGCTTAAAGAAAGTTTGTAAGAAGTTTTCATCGATTTTAATGAAATTTTGTAAGGTAATTTGTCCTAAATAGAAATGGACTAGTGTATATAATTTTATCAAAATAGATACTTGTTTCTAATACTTGCCGAAAGCATGTAACAATTCTGATAAATTGAAAATTGAAGCATGGAAATTGTCAGTTAGCGTCCAAAAAGCGGAAAACCAGGGAATCCCAATCCACCAAACATTGGTGGCATAATACCACCACCACCGCCTGAGGATGAGGAGAAACTACTTCCACTACTGGAACTGGAGCTACTACTCATTCCTGAAATACCAGAATAAAGATAATATTATGGCCATTGTGCTGTATATATAAAATATGAGAAATCTAAATACTCTACACACCATAAACTGTATACGTTCCCCCATGTCCATCGGAGCAGTGCCAAACTGGACAACAGCCATTATCCCGATCGAAAGATTGGGTGCACTGGGCTCCAGAGGGGGCCGGAGTACAATTTGTGTTGGGACAACGTGAATCACTAGCTCCACAATTTTCAAAATATGCCAGAAGACAAACTAGGAGCCATATTTTCAGCATATTTTATGATCTGTGCCTACAATAGACAAAATCATGATTTAAATGGATTATCAAAACGGAAATACAATTTACAGCAATATAGATATTACCTGAAATTTTGATGATAATTTTGAAATATATCCTCAGTCCAATCTGCACAAATGGTTACTAATTTTATAACTTTCTTTTATGTCGTTGCTTCTGTTGCAAACAATTTTATATTGGTTTTTGAGACAATACCATTCCGAAATGAAAATCCTTGTACGTTGGGTAATACTTGTAAGACAATGGTATTAAGAATGCAAGGCTAACGATTCTAAATCTACTGATGTCTGTCTTTTATAGGCACTTATTTAACGTTATTGTTATTGTGACGATTGTTATGTTAAGATCGAGATTTCCAAGCTTATTAGTATGCCGTGAAGGCTTTGGCGTAATGGAATGGCAAATCTTAATGATCCTTCATGATTTTCCGATGAAGCATTATGGAATGGAGAGAAACATTATGACACATTCCCAGCAGCTCTAGTTAAAATTAACGACTACATATAATTCATATCTGTGAATGAAGAAAATGAAGGAAAATTATTATGAATACTATAGTATGAGTAACTGATTTCAAAGGAACTATTAAATGTGCACATTTATTATTTAGTTTTTAAATACGTCAAGACAATCAAACACAACTACTTAAATAATACAAACAAGCCCATACAGCTATGATTCGAATATTATTATAAATAGATTACTGGATGATGATGGCTGATGATTGAAAAGTACTTAAAAAATATTATAACGATAATTGTAGCAATTACCACATGCTCATTATTATTATGCTCTGAAAAATAGTGCGTCCGCTCTTTTTCCAATCATAAATTTAATCGTTTTCAGGGAATTATTTTGCTCACTGGTTGCTGGAAAATCTCATGATGTAATTACTATCACTTACGAAAAAAGTAGGTATCGGTAGTTTTGTGTTTCAGTGCCCTCAACCTTTACTTTACTTTATTAATACCTGGGTAAGTATACCTTAGCTTAATACACATTAAACTAAACACACTATACATTCAAAGCTTGAAATACCAGCTAAAGATTTATAGTTTAAACTAGGTAGATATTAACCTGGGTCACAAGAATTAAAACTACTATACTTACAACCATTTCTGTTCAGATATACTTCTTTTACGTCGTGGTAAATGTATTATTGCAAGTACATTTACGTTTCTTCTGGCAAGAGATTTTGGAACACATAATAGGAAAGTTAGCTAATTATTTTATGGAAAAATCGTATGCTGACTGCTAGTTCCTTCCTACATTTTTAAATGTTATTATTGACGGTTTTCAGCACCTAGTGAAATGCAATGCAAGCAAACTGTACTATAACAAGCATTCAAGCGCATATCATTATTATCTTACAAAATTTTCACCGAGCTAAAACCCTATTTGACTTGATCCTCAGACCAAGAGTTTAGTTACAGAGTTCAGTTAATGTCAAATAAGCATGCATTTATTTATGCGTTGTTCTCCTTGCAAAGGTTTCAAGTTCAGAATTTTACGACGATTATGCCTCCTTGAAAAGTTGAAAACTCTCGCAAAGTCCATTCGGAATTCGGAACACTTTCTATTCATAAATAGGCCGGAAAAAGCTTTTCTCGTCCCTGGACCTGGAGTCTGACATTATCGAAAAGAAAGTAAATGCGAACTCGAGATTTACCAAATAACCGATTTCACAAGATACAGTATCCCGAATGGCTTCCACTAAATTGTCCCAGCTATACAATGGCAATGACTTACATAGATATTCATCAAATGATCCAATCTCAGGATAAACCAAATGGACATCATGAACGAATCAATGGTCATTGCTTCATCAATGGGTTGAGTCTTGAGAACTGGATTGAGGTTAGGAATATTATGAATTTATGAATGACAAAATTGTAATATCTTATCATCGTATCATTTTGGCTTCGCCTCATCTCATGACATCACTTTCTTCCCGTCATCTCTCGCTTCTGTTTAGCAAGTTATTCTGCCAAAACTTTCTAGAATTTCTTTCTCTTTGATTAAAATTCTGGAGAATTACCGGTGAAAGGCTATGAAAGTTATGCATTTCTGGAGGTATTATAGCGTAAGTCGTGAGGAAGTTTACTTTCGTGATACTGTAGATTCGACTTCTAGGAACATTGCCATAACTCTCCATTTCGATGTCGGTCATGCCCATATCGACTAACTATTTCTTCATTCGTTTCCATCATTGTGAATAGACGTCCCACCGTCCCCATCTTTAGCATTCAGAATTTTAGTTCCATTTGTCCAAGTCAGCATATTGACAAGTTGAAAGTTCTCTGTGTAAAAATGTTTTTTTGATTGCATTTGAAGCAATTATTGTGGCATATTTCATCGAGAATTCGATTTGCTCTGTTCTAAAAGATGGCAAAATGCCTTGCTAAAGTGGGCAGATAATAGATAAATAATATGTAAATGTAGTACATAACTAGAACCAAAGGATTATTAAAGGAAATTAAGTGCTTGATAACTTATACGTATGGTGACCCCACCCTGACCATTCTAAAGTCTAAACGACTCAATTGCTTATTGATTGAGACCTTGAGACCATTGAGATTCGCCTCTGTGAAAGAGGCCTTCATTCAATCATCAAATTGATGTAAACTATTGAGAATTCGAATCGTCATCATCTTTAGCACTGGTATCAACTCACCACCACCCGAGTTCGAAAACCACCCCTATTCGAAAACCACCCCGCTAGACAACCACCCGGCAGACTACCACCCTGTTAGACTACCACTCGGTTAGACCACCTCCCTGTTAGAAAACCACCCGATACTAAAACTAGGATAAGG
>JABASH010005753.1:0-11573 GCA_019776445.1 Tomocerus maximus | reverse complement strand
TAAAATGCGCGTGGAAATATTTCCGCTGTAATCGAGTTATAAAAATTTGTAATCATAAGCAGGATGCTTCGCATGCGAAATTGTCTTAAAATAATTCCTACTTACTCAACATGTTTACTAACATTTTCTCAAACTAATTCCACAGTCATCCGTCCATTCTCTCTGCCAGTCTTATGTTAGTTATGATATTGATTAGAGATTAGCAGGGAGTGAAGGTAGCTTAATTTCATGACATTTTTAGGAGTGCTCGCAAGGCTAGTACATAAAAACTGTCTGCCAAGCCCACGAGTTCTTTTGTAGCAAATGACATCACTTAATGAGGTGGCTTATAAGTCATTGTCATGTCAGTTTGTTTTACATGTAAATGAGGATGATCCTTCACTCACTTTTTATTGTAGCCACAAAACTAAAAGAAATCGACAAAAATATCTCAAAGTCATTCTTGCCTACACATGTATTATATTTATCAGTAGTGTCATCACATCAGCGATTGTAGGAGGAAGAGTGGTTAGATTAAGGAAAAGGAATTGGTCATCCTGTGTACTATACGATGACGCACTTTTGCCAAGTTTTTCCTACTAAGTTGCCACTGAAGTGTGAAAAACAAAGCTGCATTGTGATACGAACAAGATATTGTTGAGCAGTGCAATAGTTTGCGAGTTCTGAATACCCCACCTCATGCAATGGCTAAATACTTAATAATAATTACATCACGGTGTGATTCATCCGTGAAGCTTCATAGATTGACCTTCTGCACTAAGTATATAGTCAGGCCAATATAATCAAAGCGTTTAAATTGTTTCCTATCGTATAAACTTCTTCCTAAATTGGATCTCTCATCATAAATAGTCTAAAACAAGTCTTACTGCTGAAATGTATATAGAATCTCTTAATTTCAAGGTTTATTTTGACAAATGCGTCATTATATAATTTTAGAAGCGTTTTAAGTGCATTTCAACCACAATAGTGTCCATTAGACAACAAACTATCAGCTAATACGCAAATATATTTTAAATACTGTGAATTTGATTTATTACGTATTGAAATGTATGTATTTTCAACGTATGTATAAACGTAGGCACTATGTCATGTACTAAATGTGGCTAAATGAAATACTTCGTAGTCATAACTTGCGGTATCATATGTTGATACTTGTTTATGGTTAACAAATGGTATTAAAGACTGTTTGTCTAGGATATTACAATGACACCGCATCAACTCCCTGCGAGCCTTCGTTTTCAGGAGTGATTTTGATTTTGTGGTATGTTTGTTCTTAGGTAGCAGTGGGTGGGTGTGTAACTTATGTTGGGGGTAAATGACATAATCTTGGGTAATAGAACATGACTGCATTCATTATTTTGAGCCAAAGCATGAAAGACTGTTATAAACAACAATAATGTAATATCCTGAAATAAAAGCGAATTATCTTGTAGTAGAACAGAGGTACAGGCGTAGTCAACTGAATTGAAATAAAAGAGAACTGCTACCGCAATGCCAAGTCATAATTTCGATAGTAAAATGCAGTTTATGTAAACGTGAACAAGGGAGCACACAAAATGATATATGCTAATAGGTATCTATGAAAATACAGCCGGAACAAACTGAGTTGTGTAAGCAGAGCCATGCCAAGTCAGCAAAAACCTAAAGTTTGCTCTCAAAAAATCTATAGATTATACCTAGAAAGGACTCTGACTCTCCTCCTAAGTAATACTTATGTGTTTTTGCAATGGCTGATAAAACTAAAAGTATCAGTAACCAGCGAAGTAATGCTACTTCCCAACTCCGCCTGTACACAGCCCGTAGTATTCCGGTCATCATCATTTTCATGATAGTAGTGCTTATGTAGTTCTTAGTATTGAATCACATCGTACATCATAATCATAGTTATACTTGTATAAATGTCTAGTCCAGCCTAGTAATTTAATGCCTACTTACGCAAACTGTAAACGGAGCAGCTAAAACTTCCATTTGCTTCTCCACCATCATCCATCAAAATTATTATGAATACAAAGGCAATGACTTGTCCTACCTACATTTGAATTTGTTCTACTTAGATAAAATTTCATTTGCTCCAAACCTTTTAGTCTCTCTTCCGCAAATCTATTCTGCCGACCAACTTCCTCTATGTCCTCTGCATAGTAGTCCGCTAATAATAAATCGATATTCCTTCACATCATTGATAAAACGATCAATACACATACCTATTAAAATTAGTTCATGTATTATCAGGCAAAGACCAAAATGAGAATGTTAGTTTAATGTAAACAGTAATGTAAGGGGTGCTTTTGTAATGGCAATCGTGAAATAATTTGAAAAATGATGATTCATGTACGGAAGAAATGCATCTACTTACTTTCATTTTCAACTAGTACTTCTCTTAATTGCCAAATTCAACGAAATCCTTAGCTGTTATTTGCAGAATTCATCTAACTACAAAAAACTGTTTATATTTAGTCAAAGTAATTTACTTGATAATAACTATGGCCCATGGTCACCACGATTGATTTATAATGGAGACCTTTTACTGAAGGTCCTGATATTTAAAGTACAAACTTACAATAATCAATTTCCAATAGGGTTTGAGAGAACGTGAATGAAAATTGTGCAACGAAAGCCTAATGGGAATGTTGACAACAAAGCAAGGGTTGATATTGAGATAGTTTCTTTTGTTTTTGGATTATTTCCTATGTTAAAAGACGAAGTACAGCAAAACTAATTCTTGTGAGAAAACGTATCTTATTGTTTTGTGTTTGTGTATCGTGGCTTTTGACTCATGGGATCTTGCCATGACTTTTGGTTTTACGATAGCTAGGTTGGCATGAGTTGTCTGTTACTGGCAGACCTTACTCAGCTGTCTGTCGGCAGTTTCTGTCAGTTTTTCTCCTTACAAGACAAGAATCCCAGGGCCAGGCGAAGTAAAAGTTTATTTTTGGGTTTCTTCCTTCATTTTTTGCTAAGATATCTATAAAAGTCAAAGTTTTTACGGCAATTTGAACCAAAGTAACCAATACATCTTGTCACTAATGTGTGTGTACACAGAGCAGAACGTTATGCTATAGTGTTCACACTATGTGTAAATGTGTCCAATAGAAAAGGACTGTTTTTATTCTACCACACGACAACTTTGGCTCTTGCCGTGATTCTTTTTGTACATGAATTCTCATAACAACTGCTGACTTTGTCTGAAACAAAAACGCAGCTCTCACATCTCTCGACACTCTCGTAAATGATATTATAGTACTCGCCACGTGTATAGGCATTACGAATGTCACTACCTATAATTGCTGGAAGGTAAACCCAGAGTCTCAGCAAGTATACTAGTTTGCAAACTAAAATGTATGACATGCCTGATACAAGTAGAAAAGCAATAGAATTACATTTAGGTGTACATTATCTTTTTTTGTCCAATTAGCTGTGGTGTTCTAGTTGTAGTCTGTTTGGGGATGACTTGGAGCTAATACGAATTTTATCCTATCTCTCTTAAGTAGTGTTCACTAATGTTTTCCCTCATCCTTATGTATAGTCCAAAGATAAATGTTAATACACTCAGGAGGAATAAGTGCACTGTAGACTCCCATTACATTACAATTTACAAACAGACGACGTAACCTATTATGGCATTACAACAAATATAATCCGTTCAGTTACATTTTCCTTACCAAGTAACATTCACGAAAATAAAAAATTGAATAGCTACAGATACCGTACTGGTTTAAACTAGTTCAGTTAAATGAAATATGTTGTAGCTACAACATACACATAAGATGAAACTTTGTAAGTTACCTTTACTGTGAGTTGTAAATAAAGTTCTGTTCTGGTACGGATGAATAGATGCCATAAATGAAACGTGGAACATAGTGTATGAAAGAGAGGAAGGATGGAATCTTATCTCGAAATAGATTTTAATAAATGCACATTCCATGCTAGACGGGATATGTAAACGAGATCCAAAGTAACATCCAAAGGTAGACACTTACATAAAAACTCAAGTCAAGTCAACCAGAACAAAACATAACATTGCGTAGCATTCCAAACGATCCGGAACAGTCTGATCCTGAGATGAGATGTCAGTGTGCGTGTATGCTTAATGTTCTGTATAAAACCGAATTTATATTCAATGTCCTCCGTAGAAACAAATCACAAAGCAACCAAATGTTATGTCATGTCAAACGCAAGTCATTGAGACGTAATCCTGCGTGAAATGAAAAGATTTTTCTATCTGCCATTTCTACCTCTACCTTTTATGTCGTTTCTATTGGGAGATAAATATTAGATACAGGTTTTCAATTACGCGTTCTAACCAATTCACATATAACCTTATGTATGATGAATAGCGCGTTGTCATTTCATTTGGATTGAATTGTGATGTGAATGAGGGCGAAGGCGTATTAAATGGTATAAGGTCAAATAAAAGATAAACTTTGAGATAATGTATCATTCACAATGGATCTGTGACAGGTTTATTATTCATTCGCATACGAAATTTCGTATAATGAGAATAAGTATGCTATGCATTAACGCATCTCGAGTCAGGACGTGTAAATATGTATCGATTGGCAGACATGAGTCTGGTATTATTTTTAAGCATGCTCCGGGCTTTTTGTCACTTCCAATCGGGTTGACAATGAGATTGATTAGCAATTGTCCTTTTATGTCGTGCACTAAAGCACTTAAAGCAGAGATAGAGATAGATCTTGCATACTTCAAACATTCGTACTCATTCATAAGTCATTTACTCCTCACAAGTATCAGGTTTGTTAAGGTAGGCATATTATAATAGATGATAGTAATTCTAAAGTTGGGAACAACTACATGCTCACATAATCAATCCTTATCATTCTGCCCACTTAATCCATTATGAATTAAGATTTTTGAGAATTCACATAAGATTTGTCTGTCAAAATAAATTCTGTGTGATGTTATGCAACATTTTTGATAGAAATGTAAGTGTGTAGGCTTGAGACGTTTATGTATTAATGTGCAGTAGTA
The DNA here is from genome assembly GCA_019776445.1 of Tomocerus maximus. Lineage (NCBI taxonomy): Eukaryota > Metazoa > Arthropoda > Collembola > Entomobryomorpha > Tomoceridae > Tomocerus > Tomocerus maximus. Next base: position 6,584 of record JABASH010005753.1, on the reverse strand, counting down.
TGTAGGGAGTACAAACAGATGAAACTGAGCTATGTATTCATGTCCGAAGAACCATACGTCGCACAGCGGGCCAAAGTTCATAAACATTCCAGCATAAATACATTAAAAATAGTTATTTAGAGTCCCAATGATATTGACATTATACTATTGTGCTTGGAAAGATTATGTTTTGATAATGGATGTCGAAATGTAGAAGTGTCCGCATAGTTCGTACTGGTAATGAGCTAATAAGTAACAACAATGAATTAAAAGACTACAAGCATGCCTACGAGAAAAAGCTGGGCATAAAGGTCGATAGGAAACGATGCAATAAGAAACGTCCTTCCTTACTCTCATACTTGGTATGAGAAGCCAGTATTAGCGAATATTCTAAAGTGAATATCACGAATGCACTATACCATGCGCTATGCACTGTCATCATTGTTGGAGGAAGACATGCAATTATAAGTCACAAGTTCGGTTTACAATTTACAATTGAAGGTTAATGATGAATTGTTGATTGCCATTAGGTTTGTATGACTTGCGTTTGAGAATGCAGTCATTTAATAAACACTCCAAAATTTGGAACAATGACAATTGCATCATTTGTAAAATATCAATGACAGACAACGTACGTAGTACTGAGCAATTAGCTGAAAATAGTAATTTAACTGAAATCGAAAATTGCACTTTTATTGCTATTTGATTGAGATAGATAAGTATCAATCGTAATAAAAAATCTACAAATTCCTTAAAATATTATATATATTTATAGATCAATAATTCCAAAAATCTTTCGAAGTAATTTTTATGGCTTACTTGAATCTATGCTAATAATATCTTTTGTGTTCTTTAGATTCAAAGGAACACGAATCTACACTTACATTGGAGAAGTGTGCGTTTCTGTGAACCCATACAGAACTCTGAATATATATGGAAATGACAAGGTCAACGAATATAAAGGTACAAAAAGCAATTACAATTGAAAATCGTTTTCTCTTCCTTCACACTTGTCTGTTTGCACACGTGCAATTTATATAATAGTTACTTTGACTTGCAATTTATGAGGATGTATTTATGAACATGCTGCTATTATTATTACAGCTTCATGGAGAAGAGATTTATAAAAAATGTTTTGTAATTGAATTTTAGGGCGAGAGTTGTATGAGAGAGCGCCCCATATCTTCGCGATAGCGGACTCGGCGTACAGAACGATGAGACGAGCCGGAAAAGACACTTGCATTATGATAAGTGGTGAATCCGGAAGTGGAAAGACTGAAGCCTCAAAAATCATTATGCGTTACATCGCAGCCGTAACGAATCAAAGTGGCTATCAAGAAGTGGAAAGAGTGAAAAACGTTCTCATTCAATCCAATTGTGTTCTAGAGGCATTTGGCAATGCCCGCACAAGTCGTAATGACAATTCCTCTCGATTCGGGAAATATATGGATATCCAATTCGACTGGAAAGGAGACCCGATTGGTGGACTCATCGAAAATTACTTGCTGGAGAAATCCCGGGTCATTCATCAGCAGGCCAACGAAAGAAACTTTCATTCGTTCTATCAGGTAGAGACAAATAGCCTGTAAATGCCCGTGGTAAATAGCCTGTAAATGAGATTGGGCTCCGGCTCCATTATTTGATTTGGTCATTTCTCATTTCATAGTAAATATTTACTATCTATAATCATATTTACCTATTGTGATAATGTTCGTCTTGGTAGATAGGTAAACTGCATACAAGTAGGTAGTGATTTTGGCAAACTGGCAAATTCTTCCTAGTATCTCTGATTACATACTTTAAATTCCTATGCCAAAATTGAAAAATGTTGGCTTATCATATCAATTAATGCTTGTTATTACACGTTGGAATATCTAAAGTTTATATCTGCTACTTCACTTACTTTGCCAACGATTAAAAGACTCATGTAAGCGTAATTGACGTGAGTTAAGTATGCTTATCTGCATTAATTGCATTATCGTAAATTGTAGGCTGTAGTTTAAGCTACAAGATTATGATACGGAGTCTAACATAGTAAGAGGTGCTCGACAAGACTTAGTTTTAGGCAGAGATAACGCTTTTGTTTACAATTATGCGATAGACACTCACGATCTCACGATATAACACAAATGTAAGTGGGATAATTGTGCGATACATTCACGCTTTGCGTCTACTCGTAATCATACAATTAACTTTTAAGCTGTGTAGCCGTATATAAGTGCAGTCACATTGCATACCATTTAGTCTAGTTGGACTTTTAATATTCAACACTGTCATTCACAGTTAACATATACTTCCACAAATCCACCTCCTAATACGACCGCGTCCGCACACAACTTACAATTTAACAATTCCGAGGTACAAGCACACAGCAATACTGAAACTGAAATGGTATCGCCATTCACGATACAAACGCAATAGTTATGCTATTATAAAATTATAACAATTGAAAATAAGAGCATTGTGTCTTGAAAGAGTAAAAAATTGAGGAAGTGCTAGCACAAAAGTACAAAGTATCAAATAATAACGGCTATTTGCATTAGACACTTAAAATGCAGTTTGTAATCAAGAAAATATAAATTGTGCAATTTTGCAATGATGTGGTTGCCAAAATGTCAATTTACTTTACTATATTCGTACAGAGCAATGGATAGCTAATTCAAAAGCATTTCCAGGTAAAATGCACATTGAAGGGAAACTTGGGTAATAAATACCAACCAAAACACACTTTCATTTTCTCTCATAATGAGACTTTCATTAATCCTAATTTGGTTATGCTCATTATAAAATTTGCAAATGCATAGAAAATGATTGCGAAACTCTGGTTGGATCTTTAGATTCAGTTGGAGACACTACTCACTGCGGCTAGTAATAGGCAATAGCTAGTAGTCTGATCTGATACTGCACTCTATGCACCGCCTTTACTCATTAACTACCTACCCTTACCCATTCTTTATTTGAGGTTTTAATGATTTTTATGGTTCACTTTATGTGATTTGAGACTCTAAACCCAAGTTTAATCAGTCTTGCCACATCACTAAACAAGCCATATATATGTTGTTATTCAGACAGTTTCAAGTGAAAAAAGGTGCAAGAAATTGGATTTTGTTACTGGATTTTGCAATGATTTATTCCTCACTTCTAATAATTTTTCAAGATAACATAAGGACTTAAGTTTTGAGTACAATGCTTGGCCATTATGCCTAGTTTATAGTACAGGATTCACGAAGTTATCGTGAAGTTAAAGTGAAATTCTTAAGTTTTCTATAGTTTGGGTTTTATGAAGTTATTATGACGCTAAATGAAGTTCTTCACTTTACGAGTTATTGAAATATTTCAAAGATCCAAGAGTGAAGATTTGTTAGGTTTGAACTATAAATGCCATCATGGGCATTATCCTTCCATGATAACTTCGTGGAGCGCCGACTGTAAACTAGGCGTTAATTACCGTACTGACCTATCTTCTTCTCAGATAATATCGTTATAGTTTTAAAAACTGTATTTTAGGTCGTCGAGAGTAAAAACATCTACTATATCTTTCTAATTTTGGCGAAATGTTAAATTGTTAAATAATTTTGTGTATTTTCTTAACGCATAAAATGACGAAATTGCTAACAATTGTTTACTTAGAAGATTATGCGTAGTATCTTGGGCATGATATTATATTCTTAGCATCTTTGGCAGAGTTGCAATTAGTGAACAGAAGACGGTGAGTGTGCAGGAAAATAGTTTTGATTTACCTGCTGTTTGTGGGAGGTCCATCTACCAGCATCAATAAATGGCTATAAAGTACTTATCTTTGTCTTGGTTATAGTAGCGCAGCGTTACTAATCGCTTCATGCAGTGAAAGGGAAATCTGCATTCACTTCACTCGATTCATTTGCGGTCGAGCTCAACAGAAATTGTAAAACCAAAGAAGGCGTGTGCACAATTTCCTTCTCTCTGCTATTATTAAACTTACAAAACTGTACACATAATATGGATTAAGCCTTTCCAGTCGGCTTATCTATCCTCTGATACTGTGTACTCAACGCACTAATACAATATTTATCATAGATTTAATTCGCTGATTTTCAATTTATGCTGCTAATGCGATTGTAGTATGCAGTATAGGTATTAATATCCACTTATCACTTACGCACATCTTAAATTTGGTGTATACGATACCTACAGTGAAATAAATGTAAACCATCTCACTTTTGGTCTTACACGGACTATTTACAGCTTACAGCTGCAGATTTTTTGGCCACATGTTTTTGAGTGGTACAATTTTATAGAAGTAATTAATATATTATAAGTTAATTATAGTTAGCATAGTTAGTTGGTACTTTAACTTTATTCATTTCCAATGCCATATTATACCCGCAAGTGAGTGGCATCGGGTGTCGGGTCCTTTCGATGAGCCAGTGTCTAAATACTATTTTAAGGAAAGTGATTTGCAAAGGAATAATGTAAATTCAATGGATACTCGATGGTGGAATTTCAAAACAATATTTATGCACAACCTGACTGAATGTAAACAGACCAAATCTTTGCAACATGGCTGCAATATCAATACATATATTTTGCGTAATGGGTTTGGCGTGATCGTTCTTTTGCCACGAGAAGATTGTATTATGAATACGAATAGTAGGAATTTGGGTTTTAGATAAAGAAGGAGCTTTTTCCTATGCCTTTGAGACACACCCCAGCAAATCCTTAATACAAATCCACAACGATGCAATGTACTGATATCAATTAAATATAGCACAAATAGTACCACAATAAGTACAAGATACTAAGTAATTTAAATATGAGCGTGAAAAACAAATCCACGCAATAAAATACTAGCGTCTCAATTCTTACAGTACATAGACAGGAAAAGAACTTTTTAAATAATTCAGGACTGCAATTGTGTGTTTTTGTCCGAACAATTAATCCTTGATAGTACAATAGGAGTTATTCTGACAGTGATGTGCAAGGACAATAATGTAGTGTGAAATGTGTATATTAAGAGCAGACATTACTTTATGCACATACTTTTCAGTTGACATTTCTTAAAAACGGTCAGCTTTTTTTCTAATACTCTTTTTTTGTATCTTTGAGTACCGGTACCTACTTTACTTTTATGTTAAGCACCTTTGCAAGTATTGTCAAGTCAAGTCCAGATTTTCTAGTCCATTTATTCGATAATTGTTTGCACAAGTAATGCATTGTTTTTAATTGCCTTATGCAAGAAATCTTTTTCTTCTTTTTCCTTATATTTTCTAGTTCCTTGTTCAATGATTGCACTCTCAAGGAGTTAACTACAATGCAAAACAATTAACAACCACAGTGTACCTACTTTTGTTTCGTTGTAGTCATTGTTGTGCATAAATAAAGCTTATTTTTGTATGCATTCTTGTTGTACCTAGTTTGCATTGAAACACTTTGATTCTAATCTCATGCAGTCAGGTGGAAAATTGAGAGTAGATTTATGTACAATGATGCAGTATGCAAACCTAAACTATTACCCAAATTATTTCACTATTTGTTGTGCAATAATATTATAAATAGAATAATTAATTCTACTTAAAATGAACAAGATTAGTTACAGTTATTTTAGTAGACAATATTTTACGATATACGTAATTTATTACTAAAATAGATAGGACAGTAACAACAGTGATTGTAATATTGATATTACATTAGATCACCTTTTCATATCTATGATGTAATCGTGTAATCGTATAAAGCATTATACATAGATAATAAATGAAGAAAATGCATTTCCAAGTGCTAAAAACATTTTGCCAATCATGCATAGTAGGTATTTACCTCTTGCGTCAACAAAACAGGCAATCCAAAGTTCAAACCTTATTTTAGTTTAAACTTATTACAAAAATATCCTATCATGAGGAAAATCCGTAGTTCAGTTGTCAGTAAAAACTTTCTGAAGGTAATCATCATAGTTCACAAAGTTATAAAAAGCTGTTTGCAAATAAAGAATAATTAAACGGATTTCCTATATCTGTGCCAATGCTTGTAAAAATATGCGATAAATGGAATCATAAAGTTTTGTTCAGATTGCTACGCCAAAATGTTTTCCTTGGCGGATTCACAGGCGTAAGAATTTATTGAGTTTGATTATAGTTATAGCAAGAAAAATGCATTTTCTGTATCATGCTCTCATATTATATGCTATTTCCAAGTTCAATGCACAGTTCAGTGGGTTTGCTTCCCTTCGTGTTTGAACAGAATATCATTCCAAAACAAGGTTGTCCAGTTACATTAGTTGCATTAAATTCACACGTCAACTTCTATCAGAAAGTAGTTCAACTCTTATTCAGACAGCGTGTGTATTTAATCTGACGCTTTATGACGTGCAGTGTGCAAAGCCTAATGGACACACATATTATATGCATATATGCATTAACAAGCACACCAGAGGTTCTAACGATCGAAATAGATTATTCTGAACAACCGTTATCTCAATTCATATAGTAAGCATAACGAGTTTCATGTTGTGTCAGAAATTCTTGATGTAGTAATGAAAATTGGATTAGAAAGCATCAAATACAATAACGACAGCTTATTACCAAAAAGAAATACTGAAAAATAACGCTAATCTCTAGACCTAACATGAA
>JABASH010005752.1:0-11574 GCA_019776445.1 Tomocerus maximus | reverse complement strand
ATTGTCTAGGATCATTTATGATGATCTAGGATGATATTTGATTGTCTAGGATCATTTATGATGATCTATAGCATCAATAATGATGATTAAGATCAAATATGATTTATGATCAATTATGATGATCTAGGATCAATTATGATGATCAAGGATCAATTATGATAATCTAGAATCAATTATGATGATCTATAGGATCAAGTATGATGATTTAGGATCAATTATGATGATCTATAGGATCAATTATGATGATTAAGGTTCAAGTAAGATGATCTAGGATCAATTATGATGATATAGATTCAAATTAATCATTGTTTTTTTGGGAGTCGGTGGTATATCAATTTGTGTAAAGAAGTCGATCAATTTTGACCCATGTGGTCAGCTTGGCAAATATATTTTCGACCAGTAAGTACAGTTTAGCCAAAGAGGTGTACATGCATTCAATTTGTGTTCCTATGTATTCAATATGTTCTTGCATGCATTTAGAACTATGTGAGAGTTACATTTAAATGCATTCACTCACTCATTTTGAGTTTTTCTGCCAGTTTCCTGTCTGGAATGTACCACCAAGAGCCAGGAGCCCAGGGTATGACAAATTGATAAACCCAGGGTTTTTGTGGGTTTGGTTATTTTGGGTTTACTAAATTTGATTACAATTTTTATATTAAAGGTGTAAAAATTATTTAACTATTAATTAACAGGATTAATTGTTAATTAAAACATACGATAATTCATAAGGTATTTTGGGAATACTCTTGATAGTTTTAAGATAAATAGAAATCTACCAATATAACTGTGTGAGCACAAAGTACTTCTATGTAGTAGTAGTACCTAGTACAAGTACTGAACTGAACCAGTCAGTTTTATAATGCTACCTGAGAAGACCTTTTGTTCGACACATGTCTCACTCTGTCCTTAGCATTGAGCAAGGAATGTAGGTTGCAGTGAATGGCACTGCAAGTAGATTGTGTTATGCAATACAATGGATTGTCAAAGCAACGATTTCTAGAATTTAACTCTGTGCATCTGTAAACTTGTATTTTGTATCACATAAGTATGTAAGTATTTATTCGTATAAAATTGATACCGGGTACATCGAAAAATTATTCGGGTCAGATAATTTTCCTTTGTGGAAACTGACGTCGGAAAATATGTTTTGGGCTGCGGGGATCAATAAAGTAGTGTTCGGGACTGAGACTAGGCATGCAACGGACCCAGAAAAACAGTTGGAGTGGGACAAGAAAAATCGAGCGGGGATGGGCAGACTACTGCTGTAGTCTATGTTATAGTTTAACTATAATCTACGTAGAAGATCAGAGATTAGTCTGTCCTTGGGTGTTCAAATTGCCCCCAAAAACCCGGGTGTTCATGTCCTGCAGGAGCCCGGCCAAAACCTCCCTACTCTAAATACATGGAAAAATCTCTCACAACTTTATTTTTAATGAAAATCTCTCACTCTCACGCAATTTTACGCACTTTTGAGAGTGAAATGTACTTCGTTAACCTCCTTTACCCTCTCAAAAGTGGAGATTAGAGTGAGAGTCGTTCATTAAAAATACCGGCCTTATTTAAATTTGGTTTTTCTGAGAGTTCGGTAAAATTTAAATTAGGGAAGGAGGAAAATTTTTGATAATAAAAACTTGTAGTGTTTCACCAGTGTACGCAAAATACCATTTTTAGGCGTCCCTACCACACCAGTCGTAAAAAGTGGATTTTAATGATAAAAATGGTAAAAAGTGGTAACAATTAGAAGTATTATTTAAATTTCGTACAGAATTATGAATAAAAATAGCCGCTCAAATATGAAATAATCTATCAGCCGGCAATTGCTGTTACAAACAAGGTCCGTTTACATGGAAACGAGCTTTTATCTCTTAGGAGGTTATGACACCTTGGGTTGAAATTTCACTCATCACCCGGAGTGGGGATTGTACTTGTAAACTCGGTTTTTCTGAAAACGGGTAACCTAGGAAATATGGCCATTTGCCCCGTTAGGTATCCGTCCCCTGCAGAACCGAGCAGAACCAGCTTTGCATGTAAAATCCCCACTCCGGGTTCTGAGTGAATTTTCAAACACAGGTATACAAACCTGGTAAGAGATAAATAGATCGTTTCCATGTAAACGAACCTTGGTTACAAATACTTAGGTTGTTTAACTTAATGTGTGTTCAACAAACAAAGTTTTATTATGAAGGCAATAATATTTACAAATTGAATAATTATTTATAATTAAATTAAGAAAATATTGATAATTAAATGACAGCTGTGTAGCCCCACTATTTCACTAAAATAGTAAAAAGTGTTAGTTAACCATTTGTGTACTCATGTAGTATCGCAAGCTGTCATTTAATTAGCCATATTTTCTTAATTTAATTGTAATTAACTATCTAGTTTATAAGTATTGCTTTCATTAGTGAACTTCGTCTTTGTTTGTTGAACATACATGCTAAACAGCCCATTAGTAACAACAGTTACTGGCTGATAAATATTTCATATATATCAGCGGCTAATTTTATTCATGATTTTGTACGAAATTTAAAAAAAAACTATTTTTACCATTTTACCATTTTTTATTACTTACCACCAATATTGAGGTAATGGTTTTTAACGTTAAATACCATTAAAAACCCCTGCCACTGGTAAGTGGTAAATCAGGGTTGCGGTGGATGAAATAGGAGGGTTGGTTAAAATTAATTTCGTCCGGGACAAAATTGGGCAAAATTAATTTTGTCCATGGATGAAATCAATTTCATCCTGGATAGAAACAATTTCGTCCGGACAATATGCAACCCTGTGGTAAATGGAATTTTGTACTGTGTTTCACGCGTTATACTATTTCAGTCACCTTATAGACTGACGGTGACTTATTTAATAATGTATTGTGACGTTAAATATCATTAGAAACCATATTCTATTTTGTAAATGCTATATATTTTGCATTTTGCGATTGTTTTAACCACATAATATGTCAATTTCTTAACCATTCCATATTAATCGAAGGATAAAACTAGATAAAGAAGAATAGAAATTTTGAATAAAATATTATTAAACAGGGTAGAAGTTTTGAATGAAAGAATATTGAACAGGATAGAAGTTTTAATGAAAGAATACAAAAGATAATTACAAAAACTATTTAATAGGGCAATATTTTTGCAGTGTTCCGTTATTCTTGGCATACAGAAAGTATTCTCTGAGGAATTGAACTCCGTCAGAAGCTAAAGAATCAATTTCAGGAACAAAACTGTAAAATTTTTCAGAAGATTGTTTCAGTTCTGCAATTGATACTCCTAAAGAAAAAAATGAAATGGCGTTTAAAAGGTGTTCTATCCCGTTGTCACGGTGATATATTTCCTGCAGGCCAAACAACAAAGAAGCTTTTCCTTCGTCAATGACTTCCTTGAGAAAAACTGCATCTTCAACTAATTGAAGAGTATATCCGAATTCATTAGCTACTTTTTGAAAGGCAGGCCATATATTGGGACCAATAAAGTTGTAAACTCCTGTGTCAATTAGCGGATTCATAAATAATTTAATTGAAATTTTGGCAGCTATGTCCACGGGAATAAAAGGTGTATCGGTTTCCACAAAAGATTTCGGAAGCATATTAAATCTAAGACAAGTCAGTAATATTAACATAAGATGATCAGAATCGAAAAAAAATTGTCCAGTCTCACTGCTACCTAAAATCATAGGATATCTCAGAGCGACACAATGAAGACCTTTATCAACAACCTTTTCAACTAATTTTTCGCAGATGAATTTTGAAACAGCGTAACCCATTGTGATTCCCTCACCAAAATTGTCCTTATCAGGGAACTCCTCTTTCAGCGTGTTTTTGGTGGTGGCAACAAACGAGGATCCATGAAACACAAATTTACTTTTATTTGCCGCAGCAAACTCCAGGACATTCCTTGTTCCTAGAACGTTTGCTGTACGGACATCATCACTTTTCATTCCGATTCGATTTTTATATTTTTCAATGTGATTATTTTTAACTGCCAAATGTACCACAGCATCTACCGTTTTTGTTAAATTGGAATAAACCTCTTCAGTCAGTGAAAAGTTCTCATCGCCAATATCACCATTTAAAACATTACATTTTTTGATAATTGATTGTCCAAAGTTGTTTTTTATCATTACATTACGCACACGATTTTCTGCTACAGTTTTAGATGTAGCACGAACGATACAAGTTATAATGGCTTTAGGGTTAGCTTTGATGAGCTCATTCAACATGTAAGGACCAAGACTTCCAGTGACTCCAGTTAATAAAATATTTTGAAAGTTTTGAGGCCTTTTAAAAATATTAGCTACTTTTAGATCTGTACACAAATTAGAGTCCTCTCTTACTATATTACTAAGTTCTAAATCTTCTACTTCATCGGATTCTACCTTACAGAACCAAATGTTATGTATGTATTTGCTAAGAGTTTCAATAGATGGGTAATCTAAAAGTATAGAAGACGTTATAGGAACGTCCTTAAAGATTTCTTGAAGATCATTTCGCAATTCAACGGTCATTAAGGAGTCCATTCCCATTTCATGAAATGTTTCTGTGTAATTGAAATTATCCGAATTATCTAGTTTTAAAATTCTGTAAATAATAGATTCTGCCGTTGTCTGAATGATCTTGAGTTGATCTTCTGAGGACTTGTTTACAATTTCTTTGAAAACATCGCGTTTTAAATTGATATTATTCTGTGTACTATTTTCGGGTTTGTTCGATATTAGTATTTCAGAAAAATATAGCTTTAGATGTGGAAAAGAGTGGAGAGTCACCGATGGCTGTAAATCAGAGACAGTAATCTGACGGTGACGGGATTCAATTATTGTCTGTAGAGCAGATAATGCTCTCTTTGTTGAAAAAAAATGTATTCCTAGCGCTCCATCAGTAATGAGACTATTATTGGCAGCCATTCCTACTTCCGACCACGGTCCCCAGTTTATAGATTGAGCTGGAAGTCCCAAACCTCTTCTGTAATGTACAAACGCGTCCAAATACGCGTTTGCTGCTATATAATTGCTCTGCCCAATTGATCCTATTGTGGAAGTAATTGAAGAAAAGAGAATAAAATGCTCTAAATTGCATCCAAGGCTGAGCTTGTGTAAGTTTATGGTACCATTAACTTTTGAACTAAACGTCCTTTCGAAATTTTCCCATGACTGATTCTCAATTACAGCATCAGCTAAAGATCCAGCCGCGTGCATTATACCCCGAAGGGGTTTAAAATTGGCTTTGATATAGTCAAAGATATGTTCACATTCATTGTATTTACCAACGTCTGCCTGTAATGAAATTATATTTGCTCCTTTTTCGTTAAAACTTTGGATTAGTCTGGAGACGTATTCATTTGGTTTATTTCTACTAATTAAGACAATAAATTTGGCTCCTAATTCAATCATCCATTTGGCGACCTCCAATCCTATTCCTCCCAAACCGCCTGTTATAAGATAAGTGCTCTCTTCAGAGAATAATTTGCAAACTAATCGGGGTTTACTTTCGTTAAATTCAAATTGGGGAATTGCAATGACAACTTTACCGATATGTTGTGCCTTTTGAAGATACTTGAAAGCATCTTTGACCTGTTTCAATTCAAATCGAGTGTAGAGTATTGGCAGAAATTTCTCTATTTTGGTCAATAAAGAAGTAAGTAAGTTGGTGGGCAGCTGTTCTAAATCAAAAATTGTATACTTGATATCGGGCCTTAGTGCAGAAACATCCTTAGGTTGCCAAATGTTGGCTTTGCTTATTTCAATAAATCTCGCCCTTTGACTACAAATACTCAAAGTCATTTCTTTAAAGTTAATACCAGTCAACGTGTTTATTACTACATCAACACCCTTTCCTTGTGTAATTTTGTGAATCTCTTCGGCATAATTCGTTGAGCGAGAATCCAGGACGTGTTTAACCCCTATTGACCTTAAGTACAATCTTTTTCTCTCCTGTCCAGCTGTAACAATTATTTCAGCTCCAATTTGTTGTGCAATCTGAATTGAAACCAGGCCCAAGCCACCAGATGCCGCATGAATCAAAATAGTTTCTCCTTTACTTAGCATTCCAATGTTAATGATACAATGATAGGCTGTGGCAAATACAGTTGGGAGACATGCAGCTTCAAAATGTGTCATACTATTTGGTTTTTTAACGGCAGAGTCTTCGTGGACGGTTATGTGACTGCTTAAAGCGCCATTCCATTCGACTCCACAGACGGGATCACCAATTTGAAATTTTGTTACCAAAGGGCCTACCCTAGTTACTACACCAGAGTAGTCTGTACCAAGTCCAAATGGGTATTTAGTGTAATATCCTTCAGGTTTCATAATTACCATAATATCGCGAAAATTTAAACCTGTTGCAATCACAGACACATCGATTTCGTTTTCTTTTAAGTTTGTTAAAATGTCTGCAGCATTTACTGAAAGATCGTGGATGGAAATATTAGGGGTAGCCGCCAAATTGAACCTACTTGTCACTGGGATGTCTATACTAATAGGAAAAGTTGTCTTTGTAAATCTTGGAACGTAAACTATGCCGTGACGACAAGCATACCGTGTTTCACTGTTTTGATTGTTGATAGCGTAAATAATTTTCTCTGCATCTGAAGGATAATCTATGTCCATATAATCAAGATCCATACTTTTAAAATTCAGGTGTGGCTGCTCTGCCTTCGCACTTTTGAGCAATCCCAAAAGTGTACTTACGGCAACGTTTTTGATACCTTCACCAGAGACATCTTCAGCACCTCTTGATATTAAAATTAACATTTTTGGGACTTTGGAGTTAATAAGTTGCTGTATAACTGTCAGCAAAGGTCTGCAAATATGACTTTGGTCAACCAAATTATTTTCCAACCCCCACATATAAATAATTCCTTGCACATCACTTGCTTCAAAACTTTGAAAAATCCTAGCTATATGACTTACATCATTTGGATCAATAGTGTACTCATTTTTTATCTCTGAATAATTAACTCCTCTGTACACCAAACTTACAGAATTGCCCAAACCTTCTAATTTTGTCTTCAAATAACTGGAAAAGTTTCCCTCGGCAAAAAGTATCCAGAACACACCATTTTTACGAGATATAGGAGATAAAAGTGGCTGGTCAAACACAAATTCTTCTGCCTTTCTCCATACAACCTCATGAAGGGAAAGCATGGATAAGACTTGCGAATTTAAGGCTTTATAAAATCGAGGAATCGAAGTTTCAATTGTACTAAGTCCTTCTATTAGTGCCACAAGATTTCCAGTTTCGTCGTATAACTTTACGTTTGCTTTATTTGATTTTTTCAAAAAAAGATAGAATTTACTACTACCCTCCAATGACTTGGAGGGCAAGAGTACAAATCTCTGGATAGTGATTGGTATGGAAACGTGGTTAGATCTTCCTTTTAATAGAAATATAATCAGGGATTGGAGCATTGCGTCTAAAATTATTGGATGGATGTTATAACCCTTACGGCTTTCTGCGGTGTGAACTTCCGCCAGAATTTCCATGTCATTTTCCCAATGTGTCTTAATACTTTTGTAAGTATTTCTGAAATTCAATGAGTAATTGTCAATCATAGAATACACCTCTTCTGAATCTCGACTAGAAAGCCTACTTTTGATTTCTTCCAAGATTATAGTTTCTGTAAAATCATTTTGACTATATTCAAATAATCCTGTTGCATGTGGAAACCAAGAAATCTGACCACTGTCATTTAAGACTTGTCTTTGAATAGTTACGGACCATTTTTTATTTTCAGGAAGAAGCTTTGCATCTGTACATAAAACGTAGTTTGAACCATCATTCATTTCCATCGCCGCTTTTATGACAAAATCGGTTATAATTATTGGATTAACTGGCTTTGGAATATAATCAACAGATTTCTGTACCGCGGAATGACCGGCTGCAACAATCATTTCCATAAAAGTTGCCCCAGCTACTATTTTCTTGTGGGCAATAAGATGGTCCCTCAAATAACTTAAACCGTCAAAATTAAAGTCTTGGATATGGAAAATATTTTCAGTATTAGGGACGAGAATTTTGTTCCCAATTAAAGGATGCAAAACTTTCCCATTTCGCACCATCCTCTGCATTGACGATTTTTTCTTTTCTAACCAATACTTCCTGACATGTTCAAATGGATACATTGGAATCACAATATAGCTATTCCGAAAATGGCTGTGGAAAGATTTCCAATTAATATCAAACCCATTGACATACAAATTTCCTAGCCCTTCCAAAATGGTTTGTCTTTCATCGCCCGACTTTCTCATTGATGGGATCCATAAACAATGTTTTAAAATCTCATTATTTACTATCGAATTTCCAATTCCTAGCAAAATGGGCTGTGGACCTATTTCAATAAAGACCCTTCCTCCTTCCAGCAAAACTAAATTAAATGCATCTTGAAAGTTGACACTATTTCTTGCGTTTCTTGTCCAATAATCTTTGCTGATTACTTTGCCATTAACTACTTCCCCAGTGCTACTGCATACATATCTGTATTTTGGAACACCGAAAGAAATGTTGGACAATATTTTGTCATAACTCGGTAGAATGATTTCCATATCTCTGGAATGGTATGCCCGTCTTGACGAAATAAATGTTGTCTTAATTAAGTTTTCTCCACAATAGTCCGAGAACTTATCAAGAATTTCTTTTCTCCCAGCAACAACACACTGGGAGTCAGAATTAATAACGGCTATGTCCAACCAATCTGAACTTGAACAATTTTCAAGAAATCTCTTAATAATTTCCTCGACCGTCTTTACGTCAGACTTGACAGCAAGCATACCGCCTTCTGGCATATCCTCTACAAGTTTACTGCGTTCTATTAGCATTTTAAATGCATCTTCAAATGAGATTATGTCCGCAGCAACGGAAGCTGCAAACTCTCCCATACTATGACCAAGTATAAAATCTGGAACTATTCCCAGACTCTCCCATAATTTCCACAGGCAATACTCAATGGAAAAAATTGATATTTGATCGTAAAACATTTTTTCTTGTTGGCTAAGATTGTCTTCTGTCCAAATTATATCAGCCAAATTGCGATTGGTATATTTCTCCAAAAGTTTTGAACATTCATCAAAGTGATGCTTAAACAGGGGATGATACTTGTACAAAATCTTTCCCATTCCGAAATAGCGTGATCCTTGACCAGTAAAAAGGAATACAACCTTCGATTTTACAGGGATGTCCTTGCTACCAATCAAAATGCCTTTCTCTAAACTGTTGATCACATCATGAGAATTTTTCCCAACTACAGCAACACGGCGGCTAAGCATGGCTCTACGTACATTGGTTGTGTAGCAAAATCTTTTAAAATCATTTGGACAGGATTCCAAAAATGTTTTGTATCGATTAATTAATTCCTTCATACTAAATTCAGACTTTCCTGAAATGGTTACAATCTGATATTGGTCTTGTTCAATTTGGTTTTCTAATTCATCAGAAGTGTTTACAGGGGTTTCCTGAACAATTACATGAACATTTGTTCCCGTCATTCCAAAGGAGTTGACACCTGCAATTCGTGGACAATTATTATTTGTATTCCACTCTACAGCTGATTTAGGTAAGCAAGCCCGAATTGATACTAAGTCAATTTTTGGATTTATATTATTAGAATAAATGTGTGGAGGAATGGTTTTATTTTGCATTGACAGAATAACTTTAATTAGGCCTGCTAATCCAGCACATGATTCAGTGTGGCCTATATTTGCCTTCACGGATCCAATCCAGAGTGGCGCTATCCTACCGGAGGAATACACCCTACCTACGGCTGCTACTTCTACAGGGTCTCCAGTTACAGTGCCAGTACCATGAGCTTCAAGGTAGCTAACCATGTTTGGAGTGATTCCGGAATTTTTTAGAGCGGCATGCATACATTCAGCTTGACATTCTGAAGTTGGAGTCCCAAAGCTGTTACTAGTTCCCTCTTGACTCACGGCACTTCCACGAATCAATGCCAGAACATTATCCCCATCTTTTACTGCATCTAAATAGCGTTTCAATATTACTGAAGCACATCCTTCAGCGCGTCCGTACCCATTAGCGGATGCGTCAAATGTTTTACATTTTCCGTCTGAAACTATGATATCAACAGCGTTCATTGATTTTGGAGTAAAGGGATGTAGCAGCAAATTGACGCCCCCAACAATAGCCAAATCTGTTGTACTCAAATTGAGATTTTGACATGCAAGGTGAAGACTAACGGTGGAGGAAGCACATCCAGACTCCGTTGCAAAGTTAGGTCCAATCAGTCCCAGCTGAAATGCTATGCGAGAAGATACGGCAGAGAAAGAATTTTGTAAAAATTCTTCTTGTATTCCCAATAAGCTTTCCGGATGGTGCTTCAACAATAATTTCTCATAATCTTGTCTCCATACTCCTGAAAATACTCCAGTTCTTGTTCCCTGTAATTCAAGTGGATTTATGCCTGCATTTTCCAAGGACTCCCATGTCACTTCGAGAAGAAGTCTTTGTTGTGGATCCATAGAGTTAGCTTCGCGAGGACTAATTCCAAAAAATTTTGCGTCGAATTCGTCAACAGGGCATTTTAGGAATCCACCATGCTGATTTCTTACTTCAGGATCATTGGCAAATTGTTCATCACCAACCCAACGCCAGCTGGGCAGTCTTCTTATTCCATCTTTGCCATTTAACAACAACTCCCAATATTCTTCAATATTGTCAGCCTCAGGAAATCGACAGCTCATTCCTATTACAGCAATGGCGTTTTGCAATTCCTTAGCACAAGGACTTGATCCCATGATCAGAAATAAGAGTAGTCCCTGAATTAAAAAAAACGGGTGAAAATAATATAAATGTCATAATTTATTTACCTTCTTTCTGTTTCACCAGTTTCTACAGCCAACATAAAGCGGGAACTATATCCCAAATTGTAGCCATCCTCATAGAAAAACCACTACCAACATGGAAAACAGCCATCACCTGCAAGGAAGATAACCGTAACCGACGTGGAAAATGCCAATGCGACTGATAATTATTTTTAGTGTGTGGCAAGTAAGGTTTCCATTTGGAGCAAATAGGTCAATAGGAAGAAAAATGGGTGGAAAATATCCCATTTCTCACTTGAAAATATGGGAAGCAAAATGGAGTGGGAAATTTCTAATTTCCCACTGTGAAATATGGTAACCAAAATGCAGTGGGAAATCGAAAATGTGGGAAATAAAAGGAAATAGAACAAAATTTTCCCAAAAATTCAAATCTTTTGGCTTTATAGTCTATACTTTTCTACTTTCCCATTATTTCCTACTATTCCTACATTTCCCACTATTTCCCATAATTCCTAGGTGTCCTAAAAAAGACGGTGGAAAATAGAATATCTGAAACTCTGGTGGCAAGGGTTTACGGCAAGTACGAGGCTTTTAATAATTATTTTGTAAAGGAACGCAAGGATGTGGTATAAGTGGGAGACTTCTGATAATTATTTTGAAAGGGTGTAGAGTAAGTGGGAGACTTTCAATAATTATGTTGCAAGGGTGAAGGGTAAGAGCGAAAATTTTAATCAGGGCATGAAAACCCGGGTTTTTTGGGTTGGGTTTTTGGGTAGCAAAATTAGCAAAAAC
>JABASH010005751.1:0-11575 GCA_019776445.1 Tomocerus maximus | reverse complement strand
TGAGTATTTATCTTATGCAAGGTTAACTGCTCATAACAGAGAGTATACATAAGGTGGTGCTGATATTATTTGCATCTGTTTGTAAGTGGTGAGCGAACACAAAATAGTGTTTATACAACCTAAGATGCTTATTTTTGCTTAGGTAGCTTTATGGTTAGTATGTCGACTGTACTTCAGACAGTTTAATATAAAGATTTTGTTGGTCTGCATCTTTTACATTGCACAAGACAAGCATTCATGGACGTATGAAATAAGTATTTATTACTCTCCCTGCAGTCAGACTCAAATAAACCATTTTAAGACGATGTCTTTCATCAGCCACTCTTTTGATCTTTATTTATGACTAGAAGAAGACTAATCGTTCATACAACGTAGTGGATAGTAGTATTCATTAAGGAAATAATATATTGCGATGGATTTAACGCATAACATGACGTATCAGCAAATAAGAAAGAAACTTAGCGTAAGTAGCCAACCCGCTTAGGTCATCGTGCTCTTCCGAATGTTTTACTTTCTGGTGTAAGTCATTGCAACGATGTAAAAGTAGGGCATTTTGTTGTACTACTTTGTGCATGTCTACAGTGTGAGGTGAACAGCAACACAGAATGAAGCAACAGAGAAGCAATTTAGTAGAAATTTTAAGAGAACCCATTTGTCATCTCTCATCTTTTGTTTGCCTTGAAAGTGTGAGTGCAACATAGAATGAAGCAACAGAGAAGCAATTTAGTAGAAATTTTAAGAGAACCCATTTGTCATCTCTCATCTTTTGTTTGCCTTGAAAGTGTGAGGATGTTTAAATATAGTCTGCCACAACAGAAACATAACATTAGAATCCGGCAACAAGCGGTTCTCCTTCATTTCTCCAGTTGACTTTGTCGTCTTTTGTTGGTTTGCGTTGAAAGAGACAGTCCTTAGTCAGTGCCGTGCCCAAGCACTAGCACCTCACAACACTCAAAGATTACTACCATACAGTAGTATATCCGGCATATTAAGAATTCTTCTGAGAAATAACTAATACCCATTCTCCAGAATATTAAATGGGCAATACCTCAAATGTAGTGCCTACACGTAGCTATTGAAGCAAAATGTAGGCATGTTGTATTAGAGACACTATTCATTAGCTAAATGGATGTCTCTCGTTAAGTAAACGCCCGAGTTGTTGAATCAATATTATAACACTACCTCCTCTACTTCATCCCTGTCTTCATTATTTACTCACCACCCAACCACATTGCATTACTTAGCAATACGGTTGAGTGCTCAGGAGCCACCGAAGCAAAGTCACTAATGTTGGAAATGCAAAAAATCCTAATTATTTTCATCACCAGAGCTCCTCAGCAGGTTTTCTTTGAAGAATTTCAATAAAAAACAGATTTTCTTCAGGATGTGTACATAAGAATAGGCTCATTCTTCTACCTCCTGACATATACGTATTCAGGAAAATGCAATATTTTTTCATCCCTTGTTCTGTGTCACAAACTAGGTAGGTAGTTGGTGGAAACAATAGAAATGAAAAGCATGAGGTTGTCATTAGTCTCCTGATGATCGTACTTTGTGTGACAGGATAAAGCTCTGCAAATTGTCAACGGGAGTTGACAACAAGTCTATGGAGACTAATAAGACCTGCTAGTTTGTTTTGTGGAGATCTGGCTTGGCTTTGTTGTGGTGTTTGTTCTTCTGTCTTGCCTGAATACAATTTCAGCATCGTGTCGAGTTCTGTGGACTCAACGTCCGGAAAGAAGTAGCTAGACAAGGAATGAATGACTATTGCTTTGTGCTCTTGTTGTCAAGTGACGACTGCTTCGACTGGACCCTGGTGACTTTGACTCAGTTGCTTGGAAATCTATGTTTTTGTTTTTCCTCATGTGAACCTTCCCTTTTACTTGCATCGCATTAAGAGCTAAACTTACATAACATAACAATACTACATAAAAAGAATTTTCCAAACAAACTAAATACAGAGTATATTATATAATGCAAGGCGAATGACAATCCCCAGTAAGACACACCAAGTACAAATGTTCGTATTTAGTAATGCCATGTCTCTGTTATGAAGAGCTTTTGTAAGATATCTTATAGGTAGCAAATGCAAGTGAAGTCAAATGAAAGCCAAAAGAAAATTGACATTGAGGTTGAGATTGAACACAATGAGAAAGAGGTCCAGGATGAATGGGATCTTTTGTTTCTGTAGCTTGGCAAATAAGCCTGGAGATATGATGATGTTATATTGATGCCAGGTTGAGATAGCTGGAAAACTGTCTTGAGTAGTGGAGTAGAAAGATACCTAAATAAGTAGCAGAAAAGAAAGACTTGGCTTTGGCTTGGTCAGACCAATCCAAAGGAAACCAACTCGGCTCAGAGCAATAACAAAATGTAACTAAAGTAAAATAAAGAAATGGATGGATGAAAAGCAGAAGAGAGTTCTCTTTTCAACTGTGTATTCATTCATTCAACCCTCATTTACTATCTACTCTTTCCAACCATTCTTCTTCTAAGCTATCTCCGCAACTGTCTTGAATTGTGTCCTATACGAACAGACAACTCCACTTCATTCATTTCGTCTAGAGGTTAATATCTACTGTGTAACTATTTGGTTACAGAAAACAATACTTATTTAGTTACACATGTAGTCACTATAATTACTAACAAGAGGGTTACCTTATTTATTTGGCTATACCTAAGTATTTGGATAAGTAATGATATGTCTTGTGTACTGTAGTCTATATCTCTTTGTCTTTTTCTTTAAAACAAATTGGAAAAAATGTATTGCTAAAGGTACCTACTTCACCTATTGTGTACATTTATAGCGCCTTAAGTCATTCAGTCAGTTAGATGCAGAAAGTCGATATCAATTCTCCATGCACGGGCGAAAGATAATAACAAGGAGCATTTTCTCTAGTCTTCTATTCTAAGTAAGATTATGTCAGTCTATTAGATCTAAGCACATAATATCACTATGAAGAGGAATACTATTCAAAGATTCTATTCTGATACTCGGAACTTGCTAAATTCTTTCAATTCTGAAAACATCTAAAGAACTACATAAGTCCCCGTGCGCTTTTTCTCTTTGTGAATTCATTGAATTGAGTAAACAATGGAATCCCTCTCGTCAGATGACTCAAATGCTATAGTACGAGATAAATAAATGAATGGGCTTCTTCTAAGTGAATCTT
Source organism: Tomocerus maximus (assembly GCA_019776445.1). Taxonomy (NCBI): domain Eukaryota; kingdom Metazoa; phylum Arthropoda; class Collembola; order Entomobryomorpha; family Tomoceridae; genus Tomocerus; species Tomocerus maximus. The sequence continues at coordinate 8,402 of JABASH010005751.1, read as the reverse complement.
ATCATGATTAGCAAATATCAGCTTACTATTACAATAGTCACTCATTGCTTTGATTAGGTCAAATTTAATCAGTCCAACCATTATGACTACACTAATATTATTTTTGTTTCCTTTGGGTGGATTTTACTCTGAACAGGCAAACATTGTCAAGTAAAGATCCTTTGATAAATACAGTTGATTAATAAAATGAAAGAAGGTTATTTTTACATAGTAATGGTATTTGCCAGTATATAGGCACAACTAACGAAACATTTGCGTCTTGTGTTTCTATTTCTTGTGTAGTTTTGGATTGACTTTGTCGTGTTGGACTGCGTCGTATTCAGAGACAGAGAGCATGGCAATCAAAAAAAGACTGATGTGCAGTGTCCGTTGCGTAGTATTTCAGGTAAAAGGCTTGTCTTGTCCTTGTCGATCGCAGTGGGAAAGCGAAACAAGAGTCATGCCAATCTAATGTCAATTTCAGTAAGTAGTTATGTTGATAAGAAGGCAAAGGAGGAGAGGCAATAGTGCAAGCAATATGTACCGTATCAAGGTAAAAGAACCCCACGTACTATTTACATTGTACACTGAAAGGAATTCTAAATCAAATTCTCCTCCTAAGTGTGTGTGCATTTGATCTTTTATAGCCCATGCCTATTTAGTATTGATATACTTAATGTTATACCTTACCTACCAATATTATACTCATTTTTTCTACTTCTTTTCAGAATCTTATGTATTATGTATTTGTATTATGTACGCTGAGTCGATGAGTATGTATAGGCATTTGCATTCAATTGCGAGCTACGCTCCTCCAGATAAAATATCTTTGCTCAATTGATGACTTTGAAAGGAGAATCGAGTTTTCTAAACATTCTTTATTAGCATACCTTCCAAGTTTCTAAAGGCAAAATAAACGAGGAATCATTCAGTTTTGCGTCTTTTGTAACATTCAGTGCATGCCAAAAGTTGATGGATTTGACATAGTACCTAAGCATCGTCTAATTATTATGATTTCTTGTACAAATGTGAGTTAATGACTTAGACATTCTATGCAAGTCATACTATGTACATCATACATGCAATTGCAATGATTTAATTATCATTCGTAATTAGTAATTAAAGAAAGTTTATCAAGAATTTATAATTTAGTCATTCTGATACTAGGTGCGTGATTCAATTTATCTGGGTCATTGTACTAGTATTCTAAGTAATAATCTTATTATAATATCTTTCTATAATGAATGTATGATGACAAGGCACATACTAAGTAACTCAGTTACTTGGCATTGTACAGCTTATAGAAATAAGCTAAATGAACATGATAATATCATAAACTTCCAAGATGTGACTATCACATATAGTTTAAAGATGCTTTTGTGTAGCTAAGCTGTTATATTTGCTGAAATACAATTCTGTGTAAAAAATGGGATTCTCCTGAAACGTTGAGTCAGTTTAGTTTCGTCTGGTTTGTGTCACTCAAGCAAAGCCAGGTTCTTTATGTCTGCTCGCCTCTCTGCCTGGGCTCGGCTATTACGAATACTGCTGAGCTGAATGGTTTAGTTTGACTGACATTGCATTGCATTATTGCTCTTGAAACAAAAACAGTTTTCTCATTCTTTCTGAATCGATACAGAGAGGAGGCGAGAGAGTGTAATAGATCTTGTGTATACTCGAACCGTGAAATTTCCCCTTAAATAAAAGTATCGTTTTCCACTTAAGGAGGTGAGTACATTTTCCTTCTTTTCAAAATGTATATAGGGGCTATTGGGGAAAAGAGTTAGCTCAGTATGCTGCAATATCAATTATAGTATAGTTAATAGTCTTGATAAATACACATCAATATATATAAGAAAGATCTGAAAAATTATAGTGTACTTTCCTATAAATCTGGTCTACTTCCAGTATTATTATGTACACTATACACTTCTGAAAAATACATACCTTACTATGTAGCTAATGGTTTACAGATAGAAAACTAGTATTTGGGAGTGACTACTATAAGAAAATATAATCCTATAAGCGAGTAACCCAATTCTTTTCTTGGTTTGGTAAGGTAGAGATCAATTTAAATTTCCAGAGACAATGACAACGTAAGTGATACTTTAGTTGAGTTGACTACACTGTTATGGTCTGACTGAGACTACAGAAAAGATATACAATACATGATAAAACACTCTTTTCTACAGTGATTTTAGTATCCCACGCGGAAAAATGAAAATTGAATAAACTAGATTCAGCATTCGACACAAGGAGGTCAAAGCAAATACATTCATACACTTAAGAAACGAATTCAATTTTCAATTACTATTTACATAGGCATAAACTAACACTGACTCTACTTATTCTTGTACTAAACTCCTATAAGGTTTCTCTTCTCCAAAAAATGAATACCAAATGGAATATAAAGTGTAAGCAAATAGCAATGGTAATGGATACTGTAGTGTTATGGGTGGGTGAGGAGGGACCGAGAATATTGTGTCGCTAACTCATGCCTTGTCATAGCACTGTCGCAACACACACTCCGCTATTGTGCTCACTTATAGCAGATGATTCTAAAGGCTTGTGTGGTAGGTAGAAATGACACAAATGATGAAAGGATAATGCTCTTGGCTGATGAATCCTTGTCTGAAGTCTCCGTCAGCTTGCCAAGATTTTTCTTTGGTGTTGGTGGGTGGGTGCTCTGATGACAGTACATCTTCCTTTATTACCTTGTTGTCGATCTTGTTCTTGTTTGTACGGAGGTGTTTATGTTATTACTTTCCTAACTCCGGGTAGGTTGGCTTTACTGATCTGTGCTGTTGGCTTTGTCATCTGTGTAACTACTATTTACTATACCCATTCATACCATATCTTAATATTTACCTCTACCTAGTATCTGACATCCTTTGAGACTACGTAAAACGTACATAAGTTTTGAACGAACTGGATATCACGTTGTCTCAAATTGAATCTAGTATGAACATATTATGCAGGTTAACTATAAGGTGTCGGCTAGCCTCTACCCTTTACATTTGTGAGTTATAGAAGGATCTACACCCAAGCTAAATACACCCAAAAGTGTGGGCTATTTAATTCTTATGCGAAACATCATTGCATAGGCTCATTGCACATTGTGATCACGCTTCTCTGTATGCGGCTTGTCATTTCCTGTTGGTTTATGAGACGCTTGTTACGTTTCTGCAGTTTATGTATGATATCATTTCATGTCAATTGGCGAAACAAATTCCTTGCTGATTTTGTTTCAATAGCGTTTCCGACAAGTGTAATATAACATTACTAAATATCTTTCCCACTGCCCCTTTTGAACTACAATACTTTAGAATAGAAATTCTCAACTCATTCCAATTTTTCCTCTCACATATTATGCGATTGTGCTATTATCAAAACGGATGTTATTGGTTTCTACTTCATTTATTGACATTTTAATATAAGATGCGAAAGAAATTACAAATGCAATTTGAATCACCATTTACTATGCATGTAATGCTACCTACTGTTATCAAGATGAAATATATTAATAAAATAGTTGAGATTTCTTGAGACATCCTACAAATACAAAATTAAAATATCTGCACACTCACACCTACGCCTAAAGCTCCATACACAATACAATAGCCTTCATTCATGTTTTATTGATTTTTCGTTTAAAGGGAAATCTTTGAAAGGTTTTGATTAGTTTTGAAAATCTCTTGTGTTTATTATATTTACACTGCTTCATGTATGTCTAAGTGTAGTAGAATATAGGATGTATTTGGCCTTTGCCTAGTTGTAAGTAGATGTGCGAATTTAAAGGGAAGAAAAATGTTTTAACAAAAGAGCCTCTCTTGACAAAGCAACAATGGTGCAGGTTTTGTGAAAGAAGAGAGAGTAGTATAGATGTGCTGAACCATACATAAGTCAGACTCACCCACTCAGTCAGCTCGTTGTCAACTGAAGCTGAAGATAAGAAAGAAAGAAGTGAAGTTAGAGTGGAGCGGAAGGAACAACTTGCGAATGTCGCACGCTCCTTCTTCGTCTCAACTTATGCCATACATAACATGACAGGACAGCAGTCTCTTGCTCCTCCGGTAAACTGGCTCAATGGATACGTGATTGGATAGATATGCGGTTATGTTACATTTCATCCTATACCCAATAATACGTCTATACACTATACACATTATCCTTCTGGCTATCTTGAAAAGATTCCTGGAATGATACCCGACCAAGAAAAGACAAGACAAGACCAAAAAAATTATGATATATTATACACAAATATTAATAATATTCAAAATAGAGGACAGCTACTGACAACAATGGCAATATATTTTTAATAGTATAGTTAGTGTGAATATATATGACATGTAATGGAAACGTTATTTCCTATTGTATATCACAAAGTGTAAATCTGTACAGTTACTTGTATCATAAATAGGAAGGAGTTTTCCTTTTTTCTGTAACACACACTCAAGAAAGGGGCTCTTCTGTTCCGTAAATACAAGTTAGTGTTTCGGGGAAGTTAAATTACGACAGGACATAAGTAACGTGCACAAGGGTGAGACAGAAACCGCCTTAAGTCGGATGGAAGTCTCAAGATGCAAACTTTTATAGAGATGTAGATAAGTATAGAAAAAGTCTTTGGAAGGACAATGACAATGACATCGAAAACACAGAGAATCATGCTTATATTGCTTTGGAAAACCATAAGCCATTGGTAAGTAATATAAGTGGGTGAGAGGAGCAGTAAAGAAAACTAGAGGAAGAAACAAGAAAGGAGGTGAAGAAGAGAAAGTGGAGTAAAGTAACACGATGGCTTTTTCCAGACAGACCATAAATAATAATTTGTATTGTGATAAGAGGAAAGGGCAAGAGAAGTTAAACTACCCACATTTCCACAGGATTCCAAACTTTCTCCATCAAAAACAGCTTTTCCAATCTCATTACTATTGCAATGCAACATTGTTAGAGAGAATTGCAGTTGAGGTAACGAGAAAGTTGTCTTGTACTCTCTTACATTGCTTTGTGTATACCTATTTGCTACTTACAATTGATATTGCCAAATGTAGTAATACTAGTAGAGTGTTTCATTGTTCTCTACAGCTCCACTACGATAATATGTGCCCATTCACACATATCATTTAGCACTATCAGCACATTTAGTGGACAAATACAACCTACTACTTATAGTGTTATTTATATCTTGCTGTGAGCTATTGTGTACTGTGTGAAAGTTGTGAGTTTGATACTACGCTAACTGTAACAGTATAAGTAGTAAAAGGCTGGAGCAAGTTAGACTTGTTTAGCTTTATCTGTACTCTCTGTACACCATGTGCCCCTACATTCATACTATTATATCAACATGACGTGGAAACAAGTATCTTGTCAACTGCGAAAAGGACTACAGGGCTATATAGACCCAAACCACAACACACTACACTTTGTCGTTTATTTTATTGTAGCCTGGTACTTAACTTATGACTTTATGATGCCCTTGCTTCATAAAATATCAGTTGGAATAATACAGTAAGAGTATATAATGCACTAAGAATTATATGGCTCGCAGAAACCGTTCCCTTTCTATGACACACACCAAGATTCAACTTATATAGCTGTTCTCAGTTCGTTTGACATATGACAGGAGTGCAAAGGCATTGGATTTTAAACAAGTAATTCACGTACGTGGGGTAATCGCTCTCTTGTTAATAAATGTGATATGATTGTGTTTATGATGTCAAACTGACTGCTTTCAAAGCAATATATGCTTTAGAATGAGATGCACGAGATATCATATAACTAAAAGACATCTCACAATTTATAGCCTCTATTGTAACCATCCTTTTGTGCAGAATGTCAATGTACATGACAATGAATGTATCTAGTTCATACAATTTATTCAGTCAATACTAGTAGTAAGCATAATTGGTCCTTTTACGTTTGCTAAAATAATAGTAACTTCTTTGATATACATTATTTATACAGATCTAAAATTATTGCGATTTTTCATCATCACAAACATAATCATAAACTTGGTGACTATCAATTAGACAGATTACAAATATTTACTACAGACAACCTAGTGGTATCTGCCTAACAGTATCGTTGTGATTATAAAGTTCAAGAATTAAGATCTTAAAATGTCATTGTACATATATAAAGTAAATGTTTCAGTAAAGAGTAAACTAAAAAGTAGGTACGCAATATTTTATTTGTCAATGTGCGAATAAGAAAACACCTACACCATAATAATAGCTTGTGTGCGCAATCCTGACAAATCCAATATTTCATGGAGTGCGTACGTATTTCGTCTGACAGTGATGGGCAGACAAGTCTCGCCTTATTCAGCAAAAGATTTCCAATTTAATAGATACCTACATTTTACGCCGTCTGCCTCCTATAGGTTTTAAGAATAAGAACTTTTCTTTATAATAATATTATGTTTTCCATTCTGGATACAGTATTTATGCTGCAGACGAAGGTATTACATTCCAGTGTCATTCTAGCCTTTTTGTGCTGATGGGAATTAAAGTTTTATAAGGAGTGAAAGGAGAGGGCGAAGTGACAGGTTATTTCATCTTTGTCTTCTGCTAAGAAAATTGTTTGATTTTCGGACGACTTGCTACATTTTTGTTCACATCTTTATGATCTTGGGAAACTCTCCATTGTATACCTCTAGTAATCTACAAGCTGTGAACTGATAAGCACACTTATCTCGACATATGAGAAGGTAGGTACTACGTTATATGAGACATATTGAAAGTTAAGTTTTGTCCTCAGTCAGTCGCAGCATCGTACCATACTAGAGTTATGAATAAACAGTAAGTACTTGTGTGAAGCATGTACATTTTCCATAAAAGTTATGAGAACTTGTACTCCATAACTTAATGTCAACTCGAAAGAGTGGTTCAATCAAACAAATTATTCCCCCTGAGATAAATGCATGTCTCATTACACATTTTGTGACTAAGCAAAATATTGCCGAAATGTTTATTTGCATATTACTATCCCAAAGGCAAAGGTATTGGTGATTTTAATCATTACCACAAAATTACTTTTGCTCTGTATTTGAGACTCGGTTGCTTTAATTGAAAATTCAATTGCAGTCCAATTCAATATAATTTAAGTGTATATGATATATTGTCGATTGGGTGTGGTATTAGTAGGAATATGGAAAAGGAAAATGTGAACGTTTTACCATTGTGGCATTTGAATTAATGTAGCTTTTGTTTGCTTTCCATTGCTATGTGGTCACACACACCATTCCACTTAGGGAGGCTGGCATGGCTAAACAAGATTTAATTTCAGCAAGCGTAACGTTTTGACTTGTTTACTGTCTCCAATAGCTGTCAATTAGTAGTTGACATTGTAACAGAATAAAAAGCTACCTAATGAGACCTGTCAGACCAAGCAAAGACATACTAAAAGGGCTTTGATTTGCCCAATACTGCTTCTACAAAGCCGAGATGATGAATACGCGCTGTATAAGTAGTAATTCATGTCGTATAGGTGTACCGAATTATTTAATGCAGACATTGCCCAATTCTCTTTCATTCGTAATGCTGAAAGGCGAGGTTGAAAATCAGTTAATGCATGGCAGAACTGTAGAGAAATTCAATGGAACACTTAATGCAGTTAAACACTTCATGTGAAATTATTCAACCCACTTTGTACGTGACCTTTTAATTATAATTTAGTGAATCTCTACCCAGATGTAATTGTTATTAGTTATTATAAATTATTAACATGGAGGAAAAAATATCAATTAGAAAGATAGATTTAATAGTAAGGTAACGCACATCAAAAGACTTGTACAATAAACAATTTGTTCCAACGATGTGTTCGTCTGCTGCTGTTTATATAACTTTTTTATATAACATAACCATGTAGGTATGTGTTTACATCAATGATGGCAGCCGGTTGCTCCTGGTATGGTTTCTACAGTATGGCGTTGGTACTTTACTTACACATAAAATATACAATAGCACACTAGTACTAATCATTCAATACTAATTAGTTTAGGGAGAACTGTACCCAGCCAGATGATATTGTATTTTTCATTACATTTTACGACGGCGCAACGAAGTTAAACTGGATTAACAGAATAATAGTGAAGACTACGATAAGTGGGCATTAGTGAGGTACATGAACTTTGACTCGTGTAATGTAAACTAAATTGGGAAGAGGATTGACGTGTAGGGAAGTAAGCAATGTAAAAGGGTGAGACACTTGGGTAGAATGAATGCCCATGTACCATAGTCTGCGTTTGTGTAAGTGTATAATAAATAGTATAATACGAGCCCGTCACTATACCCTAGAAGTAACAATGTGAGTAAACTCACACAAAGGAATCTAGCTTGATTTGCCTGAAAATGAATGTGAGATAATTGAGCTAAAATAATAACATGACAATTGCCAACTTTATCAGATTCAAAACCAGGGTACAC
>JABASH010005750.1:0-11575 GCA_019776445.1 Tomocerus maximus | reverse complement strand
ATTTATATATTAAGTATATTAACATTATATTATATAGTAAGTGCATCTACATATTTGTAGTTTAGTTTCTACCACGCAGTTTATATACTGACTGGTAAATGTATAAGCATTCTGAATGTACATACTGACTGAACACCTATTATTAAGTATTTATGGAGAGAATAGTTTTGTAAAGGAAATAAAAAATAAATATTTGTGGCGTAAACGATTTTACCGGCAAACCAAAATTGAAGTACCACCTGAGCATATAAAATCTATGAATATTTAATATTAACATATGAGCTTACATGACTACAACTTTTTATTTTAATTCAAACGAAAGTTCCTCCTTTTTGGCTGGCAATTAGTCAACAATTAAGATTATGGTTGTGAGCAATGCATTTAATTTTTGACAACATAAGTAATATAGTGTCGGATCCGGTCCCATCTCTAAGAAATAGCTACCTTTTTATGCTTAGGTACTTATGTATCTTTTATGGCTGCATGGTTGGAAAATACTGGGTACTTTTTAAAAATGCATAGTATCATAGATCGTCCGTAATAGAATATAATGCAGAATTGTGTCCTGTGTTCAAGTGGATCCAGCGTGGAGTATTTGTGAGCAAACGGCACCAGTAAAAAGTAGTAGCATAGCGTCACTTACACCAGGTTCTTTCCTTACCAACAAAACCCCGTAATTTATATACATTATACGTAAAATAAAAGCGACTCCTCCGGTGACTGTGTCCTTTCTTCCAACATCCACACCACACACATTGCACAATGGTCCCTTTATATTGTCTTTTCTCCTCCATTGACTGAGATTCAAGTCCGGGACAAAGCAGAACACAACATAACACTTTCTCCCAAAAACACGACACTATCCTAGAGCAGACAGCTAAAATATTATAATAGTCAATGGACCAAATCAGAGTGAGAGGAAAGTTATACAACTGTATCCTTTCGCCCCGCCAGAATTGGTGAAAAATTGCTGACTCCTAATACAATCCTTAGGTTAGGACTTGACACCATATACTCACGTCATTTATCATTCCCAACTTTATGCAGTAACCTACTCCACATGAACCTAACTGTAAACATCTCTCCAGAACCGTTAAATTGACTCTTTTTCCTAAAATGGAAGTGATTTAACTGGAAAGGAGGTGATACCAGAGGACCCCCCGCACTTGGGGTACCTATTAATAAACTCGATGACTCACTGTCTAGCCCTGATTGCATTTCCTCTACTGCTTCCGAAAGAAAAACATAAATACCAAATTGGTAATTGAAATAAAGTTGCAAGAGTGTTTAATTAAGTAAGATATTACAATATGAATTTATCAAGTCATTTCCGCATAAAAAAACAATTTGGTAGACGAGAGTTGCTAATTAAAAAATATTTAAAAATTTTGACATTAAAAATTACACTAATTTAATCTTTTACAGCAAAATTGTCTCATTTAAATGCATTACGTTTGCGTTAGATCATCCACGCTTACGATAACTTCTCCTAGTTGTACAACCCCACAGCATTGATCCTTTGGAGACTATTGGAGGGATACATACTTATATTGAAGGCTTCGGATGCAGCTATAGTTCAGCGAAGGTGTATGCATAACCGAATTTCGAAGGTTGACTGAGATTTCGTATGTACCAATGTGTTACTTATACTCGTAGGATAAATTTCAGCCCTTTTTATCGAAACTGAGTCAAAAATGGTCTAAAAACAACGAAATATTTTGGTATTTTGAGAAAATAATTTCTTTTTCTGGAATGAAAGTTCCCCTCTATACAGCTCAGTATTGTTTTATTTTTCATTGATTCCACAAAAAAACTAGAATCTTCCGCTTTAGCTCTTTAATGTTGCTGTTAAGGAAAAATGTTTTACTTTACACATACCTAGAGTGCTTCTTTGTGATTTAACGTTTCACTCATGTAATAATGGAAACATTAATCACTCAGGCACATAGTATAATAAGTACTCTGTAACGTGAGAAAAATGATTCTTTTTACCACTACTTTTTGCGGAAGAAGTTATTTAAAGTATATATAAGTAGCCACTCGAAATACAAAGCATTTTTATTGTCAGATAAAATGACTCCACATTTCTGCCTAAATGATATCCAAAGAAATAGACTCAACTTGACTTTTCTATGGGTACAGAAAGATATAAACCCTCAGCTCTGATAACCAATGTTTTTATTGTTGGATTTTCTGGCAATTGATTCAATCTCGATGATGCTGTTCTGGCAAAAAATCTCTATTTCATACTTCAGAGGATAAGCCACCCAACTCAATCAGCCCGGCTCTCGATAAGAAAAACACCATTCTTAGTGATTTAATTCAATATGTCATCCATTCTATCTACATCAGCCCTTCCTTATCAAACTACTTTATCGTTGGAATTGCTTCCACCGAATGATAAATCGAATTAAAAGGATAAATCATAAAGACCATTTATTTTCTATTGTGCATACTTACATTTCTATTTGGTTATTATTGCAATTCGACCATTCATTCCTCCCAAAAACATATTCCATTCCATATGCCGATCACTTTTGGAAATTAAGCAAATAATCAATCCCATCGATTTTCAACAATATTAATAACTATTATATGCTATTTCTCCAAGAAAAATGTTATGCGTGATTATATATTTTATACTGTACAAACTTATACCCGTGCTTATACATACACTAGTAAGATTACCCGTCCTCAGTAACTGACAGATTTTTCATGGATTTTATGTAAGGATACTAAAGTTCTAGTGTAGTAAATACGTATTTCCTTCTTTTTAATCATCGCATTGTACTGATGACAAAATTCATAATGGAAATGATTTCTTTAATATTTATGATACCATTAAAACATCTTTACTTAGCCAGATAAGTAAGTTGGTTAGAAGTTTGGCGAGGATAAATATTTTTTCTTTCTCGAGATACTTTTCTAACTTCCACTTGCAAGTAGTATTCATAAAATAAAGCAGGAGTCAAGACAAATGGGTCGTTTTTAGGATTTGATTGCATAATATTATTCTGTTCTGCTTCACGAAAGTGCAAAAAGCATCTGGCGCCTGACCTATAAAATAAATGCATACTCGTTATGCCATACAATAATTTGATATGCAATTTTTGAATGAGTCCGGATATGGCGTTATTCAATTTGTGCAGGTCTAAACTGTAAATATATTTCTCTGAGAAGAGCGCCATAAGTAGGGATTGCAATATAATAGTAGTTTGAGAAGATGCTCAATAGGTTAGACTTATATCTGTTGGGCTGAACAAACGATGGCATGTAGTTTGTCTGGTGAAGTATCTTCTAGAATAGTTTTGGTATCTGAGTGGGGATATAAAATGTACGGATATAGCATACTGTTAGTGTCTTGGAAGAGCAAAGTGGCCAGAATTTATTGTGGCGTTGATATCATGTAGTAGTGAGTGATGTGCGTGTGTGGTTATGTACATTAGAGTCACAAAACAGTCTGTGATGGGAGCTGCAGTTAGAGTGTAAAAGAACTTTGGATTTGGCTCCCACCCCACTGCCAAATCAATTTCTCTTCTCTTTTGTATTGTACATAAGTTAAGGCAGTGGGTCTTAATATCAGTGCACTGCCCATTGTAGCCAGGGCTGGTTAAATCTTGAGCTTTCTTCCAAATCTTTCAACTTCTCCTGATCTACTATTCAGAACGTCGTCCGTGTAGTCCACTGTGGGATATTATTAAGCGGAATGTCTGAGTCATTGACCCCCGCACTAGTTTGACCAAACGGAATATCAAAGAAACGTATGACAGATTTAAGTGCAATTTAGCTCAAAACTATTGTCTTCATAACGTTGAAATTCCAATTTAGTTAGAATGCCCATTCAACAAAAACTCTGGGCTGTACGTATTTTATTGCGGAGGTTTTATTGGCCAAAACTTTGGAATGTAATTGAAAACTGTATTATTATGACCTCTTCTTAAGCATCTCCTTGCTACAAACGTCAATTACTCACATCTCTTCTGTCTTTAATAAATGTCATTGTTGTACTTTCTCCAAAGCGCAATTACTATAAGGACGTATAAACTTTTAATTAAGAGGTAAGAACAAGAAGGGGCGCTATAGTAATGTGACAGTAGAAATGAGTTGCGAATGGCATAATGCTACAAAGTTATCCTGCCACGATCAGCTAAGATTACAGAAACTCAATTTTAGATAGCGGGCACATTTCTGAGATTGAGAAACGAGTTTGTGGCTTTGCTGTGCTTTAGTTATTGGAGGATTGAGTCCAAGTCCACCTTAGAATAAGCATGCATACGGTATGGGTAGAATGATTGCCAAATTTGGTAGGGAATCGTTATGCACTCTTCAGTTATTCGAATCTACGGTAGAGAATTGGAGGGAAACCGGAGCATTGTATCATTTCTGCTCCATAAAATACGCTCCGGAAAAAGTAAGCAGATTGATGAGTTCTTCGTCCGAGGTTTACTATTACAGCCAACCACATTGTGTCTCCCTCATTTCAGATTTTCAGTCTGTCCTCTGCCTGCATTTTCTTTTCAATACCTTAACTCCTGGACTGAGCTGACTACATCACAAATCTACGGCTAAATCTACGTCCGTCTTTCGGCAGTATTTTTCTCCGATGTGTGTGTTTGTACAGTACACTAGCGAATATTTAGTTGGGATATATAGTTAATAAATGTAACCACGTGTTCGTTGCCTTGTGCCAGGAAACTTAAGGGGAGACAGCCGAATCAGATACAGAGAAGTATTTAAAGTTGTGGCTAACAAATATATCTCTAGCTGCGGACGACAAGTGCTGAGTCAAGGAATTGTGCCACGGAACTATTGTCCTACCCGCTATTTTCATGTTTTCATTAGTGGGAAGGAAGAAACGTATCCAGAAAGTCGGGAGAGCAAAAAAGCTTTGTCAAAAGTTATATTACACCTATTAGGAGAGAAAGGTTTACTTGAAAAATGACGACGGAAAACAGTCATGCCAAGACAAGTCAGAGATTTTTTATTCGCAGGAAATGAAAGGAAGTTGTGAAGGTGATTTCGGAGAGGATGAAAGAGTGGTTTTCACTTACTTTCACTTACATTGCTTAAACGTAGCGGAAGTTTTTGAGTGGCAGTGGAGGAGACTCTACTTTCAGATGAGGTAGCCAGGCAGTAAAAGTAGAAGGAAAAGGCTCATTAGAATTCACTACATTTATAACAAACCGTATACTCAATGTACATTCACACGCACCACTCAAAGAATCAGAATTATCAGCCTTAGAGAATACATCTCTGCTCAAAGATGAAAAATCTACGACCACTTTCCAACTTAGTCCATTTATCTACATCTGCTCACCAACCATAAACGTTTCGTGTACATAGATTCTGCAATTTTTAATCCCTGATATTTTTCTACACAAATCCACTGACTCTAAAACTTTTTGCAATATTCCTAAAAGCTAAAAAGCGAGCACCCTTTCTTCCTTTCAACAACACTGTAGTAAATACAACTCAACGGATATTTAAAGGTTATAGCGTGTTTCATATAAGCTATGGAAACACAAATATATGTTTTGCTTTCACTTATTGACTTTAGAAAGAATTCATGGGCGAGATAGAAATCATTTTAAAAATGGAGTGTCTGGTTATTTATGCTGACGACATTAGTCTATCACGACATACAGTTTGCAAATGATTACACATGCAAAACACAAATTACATGCTTGTGCATACTTCTTTACATATTATGCATGTCCACATGAAATTTATTCAATTTATAAGAATAAGCGTACAAATAGACATGAACTTTTATCTACCTATCTGCCAAGAGATATATGCAAAGCGGGGAATATCTGACAGAAAAAAATGAGTTGAAATATTTCACTTGAGTTAAATGTGAAACGGGGTGTCAGTAGTCAGTGGGAAGGAAGGCTAAGGCCAACCAAACCACTAGAGCCCCATATATTTTGGCAGATTGGAGTGAATTGTCTCGTAATGAAATATTTTTTGATTAACGACAAAAAAAGACAAGATAAGAAATGGGAGGTCAGCACTGAACGGATGAAAAAATCTGATAAGTTGTGGATAAATAGAGATGCTTGCACTATGCAGCCGTCTTATGCTAACCTGCAACTTAACTGACAGCTTTAGTAGAATTCACTCTACGTGTATAGACCAGCACTACAGAAACCGTAAAACGATACATATTTTTTGATCCTGAGTGACACTATTGTAGTCTAGGATGAAAGTAGATCTGTTGGTTGCATTGTACCATGTACTTATTATTATTGTGGGCTGTGCGTATAGAATAACATCTAGGTACTTTACTCAACTCGCTGATATGTGAAGATTTAAGAACGGAAGTGAATGCGTCTATTTTGCTACATTCAATATATATGCACTACAGAGGGTGAATACACTCTTTCTGACCACTTTTTGATATTATTTTATTAATTAAATACGAATTATGCATATCCTTGATATTTTTGATGTGGTTTCTAGGTTTTCAAGATATTAACAAAAGTCAACATTTCCACGACTGAAATTGTCTTTTGAAGTGGCAGCAGTTAGTTTGTATAACTCGTCATTTAAACCTTTTCAAAATTCCTTTTTTCTATAATTTAGACGCTGTCTCATTACCAGCGGCCAATGAAATTGGACTTAGTACTTCTGGCGACTTCAATGGAATGTTTTATTTCTGAAATGGGGGGTTCTTTCTATTTGGCATAATTGTACTGCTCCGGTCAAATTAAAATACCCCTGGGAGTTTGTTGATTTTTTGGAAAACGACTATCAAAATGAAGACAAAATCCGGAGTAACAGTAGCAACCTGAATATTCCCGGGGGTCTTTTTTTTGTCTTTGACAATTAGTAGGTATGTGATTTGTAAGACAATCTGAAATTTTGGTAATTCTGTATGCATAATTTTTTCCATAATAATTTAACATGGATTATCTTTCATATTTCTCATAGTCATGTCTCGCTTATGTGCAACTGTTAGAATAGCACCCTTCGTCATTTTATCCACATTTCGGATAACTTCCGGTTTTCTCTTTATCTCTTCCGAGGAGTTGTGAACCCGCAATTGACTTTGCATGTCGACGTATTCCATTGGATTACATTATTGCAGCACAAGCTGCCTAGAAATAACAACATTATCTTCTATTTTTAGTTGAGTTACCACTTGTCTGGATAGCCAATTCTATTTGGAAACAGTTTTTACGGTCGTTTCCACTTCCGGTCCAAAGTTGTGGGCATCCTGTTGACTATTGTTAAGAATTTTTTTTCCAACGTGCCTATTAAGAACAGAATTGACGAAATGTTTTCCGTTCTGTCTGATCTAATTTACTTCCTAATAAATCGACAAACAAAACTGGACAGAAAGAGTGCATTCACCTATTGTATGTAGTCATGTAGTGCACAAATCAGTGAACTCTATTTTGATATCATAGGGCATGGCATAGTGTTATTGGACAGAAGAGAGATCAGGCAATGAAATTGCTACAACATCACATATAAATACACTCTCGTCTTATTGTGTTCCATAAGCTCACTTGCATTGTGTCTGCTTTCTGGTGCATATCTTCTTATACTTCGTTTCACTCCCACTGAAGTCATACCAAAGTAAACAGCAAACACAGCTAGAGCACCGCAAAAATTTCCCTGATAGTTTTTTGGCATTTTTGTTCTTTTCTACTTGTGCTTTGAAGACATGGTGACATGTAGAAGGCGTTATTTCTAACAAAGCAATACGTAAGTGCAAAAATACCTAGCTAACGCATCAAATTTTTGCATACACATCTAAAATGACGTCGTTGTTGTAACTCAACTATGCAGTAAAATTTCCTCCGCAACATTCATATCCACGCACAACTTTTTATTTGTACAAGAAAGAGATGTTCTGGGTATTTTTTGTTTTGAATGAATATGAATGATATTACAATACAGTGGTTATATTATATTCTGAATATTGACAACTGCTTAGTAATTTATTACTAACTGAATGCTATGATTTTCTGCACAAAATAACCATTTTGTTTTACCTTATTATAGATCAATATTGCGAGTTATTCGGGTATTTTTGAAAGGGGTATTTCTTGTAATAATATTACTTTATTAGAATTCAATTTTTATTAACATGTTTCACGGGCGCAGAAATACAACAGAATACCAGAACAAATAAATGAGAGCTTTTTTGAACAACCTAGCAATAATTTTAAAATAGTCTAGAGTTATAAGTTGAACAACTTCAATACGAAAATTTTGAAGTTTATAAGTTGAATTCAGCTAAAATATGTACTAAGAATTTCCACCTGCTTTTAAATCACAACTAATGCATTGGTACATTTAATATGTACATGAACCTAACATAAATATATAGTTGGATGATAAAAACGCAACGTTTCAGTAGAATGAATTCTTTTGAAAGGAAAAGTCGTGTCAGGGGAAGTCATTGGAAGTGTTCTTCTTTAGAGTGAAATTATTTATTTGAGTACTAGAAAACATGGATTGAAGTCAACTACATGAAATTCTTTTTACTCTTTCTGGCTGATGTCAGTGTGTAATGAAATAAAATGGTAGGCACCTTTTTTCATTGTATTGTGTACATCATTCCGTATTCTCCTCAGGTTTGCTATTGAGACTAACTTGTCGGGTCGTATTGTGAGTTGGTGCGTAAATTATATATGTAGGAGTTTTTGGTAGTCTAAAATGTAAAGATTTTTTTAGACGAATTGTAGTATATCTCATCATCACGGGTCCTCCCCCTCTTCTATATCCTTCCCAGTATTCCTGAAGAGGTGACAAAGTTTAGGTGGAACGAACCGAGCGAAAATGATTTGTGCGAGTAACTAAGTATGAAGGAAAGCTGGGTGTCGTCGTCTGGGCTAATATAGGAGATTCAATCCCTCTTTCGATTTCCCAGGAAGAAGATACAGATAGATATCCTGCCTCGTTCATTTGTACACTCAGACCTGTTCCATTCACAATTGTGTCGACAATTTGACAAATCCACCGCCGCAGTTCCTTGGAGGAGAATCAATCCACGATATCCTCCTACTTACTACTAAATCACCCAGCTCAAACACAAACTTCCTATTAGCAAGGATTGGAGAAGATCACATCATCAACCTCCTTCCACTACAATTCCTATACACAAATAATAATGTCATCTATCTATCTGCCCAACTTAACAGAAGTAATTCTCCATCTAATAATCCCCATAATAAGGCTGTCGACTATCGAAACAAGAGATTTCTATTTCTGCAATGTGAACCGATTCTTCGACCATCAAGACAGAATTTTAGGTACATAACTAATATTATGTGTGGCAATTTGGCTATTAAGAACGTGGAATCGTGGTCGAGTAAACATCAGAGAAGGGTCCCGATCAAAGTAAAGAAGCCAACCACCTCATCTTCATTCTCCTCAAAAAATAGTCACGCAACACTGACTGAGCCTTTCCACTTAATTAGATTTCCTCGTTTTCACTATCCATTCCCCACTTGGGAATTCAAAATTTCTAAGTACCTATTCTACCTCTAGTCTTAGACTAATATAAGAAAGTCTGTTCCACCATTGATCATGCTCAACCTTCATTCTTCGCCCATTTACACCGTCGTCATCACTTTCTATTCGCTTGTCCTTCATAATCATTGCCATTACTATCATGATCACTGATGTCCTCGTAACTTCTCCGTTATTCCAATTTTCTTAGTATAATATTTCTTACCTTCCCATCCGCTCTCTTGCCAATAATATTATGTCTTTGGTATTCTTAGGTGTAGTGCTATCATACCAAAGATATATACAGCCAATCGTATAGCTAAGTAGGCTTCTATTATTTCCCAAATTCTTTCTCACTCAAGTCTCCAATATTCGTGTTTTGATGGAAAGGTGCGACGTGGCGACGTGTTACCAGATACTTATATGAGCCTAAGGAACACAAGTCAACGACGAGGAAACTAGCCATTAGATATCTCTCTATACTTATCAGCTATAAATGTAGGTACGTCTAATATAAGTTAATCAGTTATTGTTGTCACTGTCAATTGTATCTTTCATAATTCACTCAAGAAAATTGAAAGCAATTGATGAAGAAAGAAATTAACTTTAATAGTTGCGTATTATTTCCGTAATTACGTGATTGAGTAAAGAAATTTTCTCTGAAATGTTTTTTATTGACATTGGAAACGCGGTGATATACATATAGGTAGTTGTTTTTTAATACGTGTAATTATTACTGGAAAATTTATTTGATACATAGAGACTTGTCGTTGACATTGACGAAATGACTAGGCACTCTGTGTCATTTCACTGTTTGATATAAAGATACTAAATGAGAAAATGAGTAGGTTGCTACGTTGCTAGTGCTACGTAGTAGATAAAAGATCCATGGCAGAAATGTTCGTGCAATGGTTCGGTAGTTTGGTTGCATACACACTGAAATAGAAGTGCTCTCTCTTGGATTCAGAAAAAGCCAACTCAAGCCCGTGAGAATCTTGTTACACGAAGTACCGATGGGTAAACCTAGGGAATGTTTATGCAGTTTTTTTCCAATCTTTTTATTCCATTTACAGTACTTAAAACAGTTTAGATAATTGAATGAAGAAGTGGCTATTGTTACCACATAATAAATATTATATGCCACTATAAGGCCCCCAGTACTGTTATTGAATTTCAGTTTAGCCACAAATATTTGATTTAATTTAGAAAGATACTAACGCAAAGTGGAGTTTATTGTTTTATTGGAATACTTCAGATAAACATACTTATTGCATAATTATACAATAAATATCTGAGTCAAAAGAATCAGAGTATAAAGTCGGCATGCCGTAAACTAACCAAAGACACCGTTTTTTTAGCAACTAAGTAGTAGTTTACGGCATCTACGGCATGCCGTAAATTAAAATCAATTTACCGTAAATTGAATTTACGGCATGCGGCATTTATGGCACACTCGATACGTTACGGAAATAATGAACATTGGTTTCATTTTTATAGCTACAGCTACTGTGGTAATTATTAATTAACGGATACAATTACGGGAACTGCTTAGTCCAATTTACTGTTTGTACATACAATATTTTATTAATACTACTATTTAATATAATTATGTATAGGAATATAAGAATAAAGTAACAATCTTTACATCTCTTTATCTATATAAACTCTAATTCACTTAGTTTTTTGCCTTTTTGCTTAGTTTTGTAATTTTTCTTAGTTGTACCAAAACCACTTACCCATGTACATAACATTAATGCCTAATGTCTACTATTTAATAATTACTACTTAGTACCTACTAGTAATAGTTCAATGGCTCCATAATGATAACGTTTTGCGTTACTGCAACTTCAATATTACACAGCAGTTTCAGCCACCTCAAGTGGAGCCCTAGAACTACTGCCCCTATTGACAGAGTTGTCCCATAGAGAGCCACAGCATTGCGTGCATTCTGTTTTCCATCCGTTTCATTCAGAGGGTCTAATGTCATTCACTACCTCCTCTGTATGTGTGTAGGAAAACTACATTTTCTTATAACGAGCCCGTCAATATACCCGACCATAACAGCAATGTGAAGAAATTCACAAAAAAGGAATCTAGCTGGTTTGCTGGA